>JAUZNJ010030085.1:0-14997 GCA_034780135.1 Jordanella pulchra
TTAGCCTAAGTTGAATTCTGTTACTTTGACCTCTTTTATGGGCCCAATGTGGTGATTTGTTCTTTGTTGACCCAAGTTCTTTGTTTTGGGTTCAATAAAAACAATACTTTTTGAATCTCAACCTTTGCCTGAATCTCCTTCGACTGCTCAGACCATCACATCAACTTTCTGTTCCCCAGTCTGTTGTAGTGTACGTATTTTGACTTTCTAGCTAGTGTGAGCCACAATCCAAATCACCACAAGGTGCTCTTCTTTTCTTTTCCTTTTTCAAAGCAGTACCGTTCTTAATGTTGCTCATACTTTAGTTCCAGGGCAGATAATATACCTGCTTTATGTTCAACATCCCTTTTGGAACTGATCCCCTTTGCATAGTTCAAGCAGAGGTGTTGGGGGACAAAGTAAAACTGTACCTGCAATGGCCTGAGCTGTCCGCGGTGCTGAACAACTAAGTCATCACAAAACCTGGCTCTGCACAAATGGAAAACTGCTGGGTTTGAGCAAGGGTGAGGTGTTTTAAAATATTTTAAATGAAAACCCCAAGAATTGTATCTGAATCTTAGACACATTCTGCATATTCTTAACTGATTTTTACTGATTTTCATTCATGCATTATTTTTAAGAAATTGAAAACGTATTTCTAAATCATATTTGTGAGATTCAAGCCAACTTTCAAGATGTATCCTTATTTTTAGTATCCGTCCTAATACTATGACTCCTAAAATTTATATGATTCTTGGTCTGTGGGAAGTAGTGGCCCAAACAATGTTAATTCACATTCAAAGGCTGCAGACGTGGTCGACAAGGTATTGTATTCTAGAAGTTCTGTTCCTATTCAAGGACACAACTATTGTTTTTGTTGACAAAAATCAAATTTGAAATGCTTTGAAAATACAAGAAAAAAAAAATCCAGTTGCTTTTTATTTAAGCAAATTGCCTCTTTAGAATTCTCTTTTTTATAATTTTCTTGACTCTTTCTTAAAAGTTACAGTAAAATAGGCGAAACTAAGTTAATCTCAGCACATCACTGCTGATAGACATGCTTAACAAAATGAGCCCGAAAAACAAAACAAAAAACTACAGAATTGCATAACAAGAGCCATTTAAAGGATCATAACAAAGTCAAACAGACAGATAAATATATAAATGTGCAAAATATACCTCTGTACTTGTCTTTATTGGTCTGGAGGAAGTTCCTACCAGTGCCTGTGTTTTTATTAATACTCTTAACATGGGCAGCTGTACACAAAAGTAACTCAGTTGATTTAATTATGTTGGAAAAATTTTGTAGATGAATAGTTGATTTTGTTAAAATCATTGCAACAAGGCAATTTGAATGGAATTACATGTAAAATTACTGAAGGGATTTATAGCGAAAGCGGCTGTGCTTTTACAACACCGGTTCCATACTGGATGTGACATTAGTTACATGTCAGGTTATATTTAAATACTTCACATGTCTCTAGGTATTTATTACTTCATATTAATCTGTCAGCTTTCAGAAACCAACCATGTGTGTTGTGTTAAAACAGAAAAGTCAAAGTTAATAAAAATCATCATAATTCAAACTGAGCTTTTTTTTATACTGTGTAGTAAAATAGAAGAATAATGCAGTAATGATGAAAATATCTGCTGCCATTTCACTGCTGCTTTTGATTTGAATGAAAAAAAAAGTCCAATGAGGGAATGAATATCAAGACTGCATAAGGACATAGGAAAGTTAAGATTAAAAGAGATGGTGAAGGTCATGATGAAGACAATAGGAGGAAAGACAAGTAAATGGAGGGGAAAAAAGACTGGAAAGCTGGGAGACAGTGGGAGAAAATGAAAAAGAAGACTACTGGGGGAGAAGAAAATGGGCAAGGAAGGTTAAAAAGGAAGTAGCAGGAGAGGTGGGCTACCTGTTACTGATTCAGCTTCTGACAATGCCTTTATAATGGGAAAGGGAGAGCAACGGAAAAGCCTAATTCACAGACATGTCAGGGAGAGTTAAGCCGATTTGTGATTTCGATTTTCTGTGTTTGTGAGCCTGTGAAAGTGTGGGTCTTTACACTCTGTGTGTTACTTCATTGACAGGTAAAGGATAAAAAAAAGAGATGGACACAAATAGACTATGCTTCAGTTTTTGTCCTTTGCGAGTGTATGAGGATAGGAAGATAATGGGTGAAGATCCTCGATCTTTCATAAACATATGAGGTAATGTTTACATGACTTGTTGGTGGTATGGATCCTTTTCAAGATGATAGATGGTTATATATAGTATCATACTGACCATAACAATTGTGCAGTAAATAAGAAATCCTGCAAATAAAAACAAACAAACAAAAAAAAAACTCTCTGAGTAAAACTCCCTGAATGGTGAAACACAGATCAGTATCTGCTAATATCATTAGTCACTCTTTAAATTTGTTGACTAGATATAAAAACTGTAGAACAGGTGTGACACACATATAAACGTCAAACAAATAGCGGGTGTTTTTACTGCTGGATCCATTAGGGCTGAAGAATGTCCAGCTTACTCAATGGGCTGTTAAAGTGATTTATATTCAGAGCTGGTGTTACAGGGACTCCAGATAAGGTTAGCTGACTACTGTGTTCAGGGAGCTAAAATCAAACTAAAGAAGATTTTCTCATCAGCTGAAGAGCTTCTGGTTTTAAAACAAACGTACATAAAAAAAAAACAACAAAAAAAATGTGAGGGATTCTAATTACTTTTATGGTGAACATATTTCTTTTGAAACTATTACATTTTTGAGTGTTTATATAAGAATTTGATAGGAAGCATGTAAAGTAGCGATTAAATGCATTCTGAGGAAGCTTGCTTTTCAGAGTAAAGGTACCTTTTAGACAAACAAACATTGAAGCCGGTATTAAACATACTTTTCAATAAACCTACATTTCTGTATTAAAAATCATTTTCTAATGTTTAAATTTCATTTAATCATTTAAGGTGTCACAGCAGAGAGGCCTAAAAAGGTTACTTTGCACTTAATTAACGCCTACACTTTGATTCACTTAATGAACTTTTTTAACATGTTGGCCAGCTACAGTGAAATAAATGTGTATTGAATAGATGGATAGATATATGGTATAAAAAGGTTTCTTTACTCTTTTCCAGACCTATCCAGAAATAATATCAAATTGCATATTTTTCTAGAAGTTGTAGGAAGAACCCTGGTGATATAAGAAAACCGTGTAATGCTTGGACATTACAGTAAAGGAGCTTTATAATTTTGGAAGTGTCAAAAATACTTATTTGGTAATGTGATTAATGCAACATTACCATCAAATTGTCAGGTATTGTTCTCACTAATTATGTAAATTAACAGTTTTTAAATCTTGATCTGATTGTTTTAACAATAAACTGAATAACACCTTCATCTTGGAGAGAAGGAAGCTTGAGCACTTACAAGACTAAATGTAATGCAAATCAGAGAGAACATGAAATTTAGGATGGCAGAGAAAAGCCACATTTAAAGCCTTAGAAACATCAAATTATGACATGGCTGTCTTCCCTCGGGTTCTGCGCAAACAAAGCATTTCTACTGAAAGACTCACATGAAGGAAACCCGGCTCAACACATTCCACGCAGCGGCTGACAGTGAGGTTCTGTGTTTAGGACACTTGTGGGTTTTAGCAAAGTAGTGTGTTTTTCATGTGTGTGAACACTCCGGGATATAAGTAATTCTGCTAAAAACTTAAAAAGACAGGTCTGTTTCTCAATCCCACTCACATGCACAGAGAAAGCCTGTTCAGTCAATCACTCTCGGTGTGGAAGGCACATCTGCTGATGATTGAGTGGATACTTTAAAGACTGAGGGATTGAGCATATCTCTAACATCCAGGCTGGCCCACCTGAAGGTTCAAAGCAGCAGGTAATGAAATCAATCCAAAAAAAACAAGACGTAAAAAAAAAAATCTATTCAGTTTTTCATATAAAATGTAATATGGAACAAATCTAATAGCTGTGCCATTTCATCTTATGAATGTGTGCATGCACCCTTATTTATCTTGTTCTGTTGCATTAGAGCGGAACCCCTCTACTTCCTTTGCTTATACGAAAAGCCTTAAGGTACCTCTCTGTAGTGGTAATCCCAGCAAAAGAGCCTGCTACCGCAGTCTTTCACTCTAATCTGCTGCACGAATCCCTCCTTGGGGCAGACAGATTTCCAGGGTTACCCTGCTATTAACACCACCGTCTGTTTACCTGTTATGGGCCATGAAGGCAAACTGATGATTTTATCACACTAAAAACAGAGAGAAAAAAAAGAAATAAAAATGAATGATACTTCCCAAACTGACAGCAATCCCAGGATTTTTAAAGTTGGAAATACCTATCTTTATCTAAAATTCTAATAAAAACATACCAGATGCTCTGAGATATCAGATATGGACTCATTGGCCAATTTTTGACTCTTGTCTGTTCAATTGCCCATCTACACAAATAATATCTTGATGTCTGATTGTAATGACTTGGTGCCATGTAATTGACATGAAGAAAAAAATACGTTCAGAGTCAGTATCAAAGTGGAGAAGAAGGGGGAAGCAAGTTGTTTTGAGGAGGCATGATTGCTGGTGGTAGATGGGCTGGTCTGGTGTTTCAGAAACTGTTGCTCCACTAAGATTTTAGTATGCTACTCACAGGTTTTTAAAACATGGTCACAAGTCAATATATCAAAAAGCCTTGTAGACTTTAAATGCTGTGGACGAAATGATTTATTTAAATGGAATCACTGGTTTCAATCATGTTATTCAGACTATAATTTCTACATGCATAACACAATAAACCCTTAAGCAGATGGGCCACAGTTGGAGACAAACACTCTAAGTGTCACTTCTGACAGATAGGAAGAGGAAACTTGTGCTGCAATTTTAACAGTCTCAACAAAATTGGACATAAACAACTGGAACCATTTCACTTTATTTTAAGAAGTCTTGAGTTGAACAGGTTTTCATTTCTCCAAAACAATATGAAGGCAAACACGGATAGTGTGGGTACCAATAGTTACATATTAACAACAACATTAAACGATTCCACCTAATCTATGGCATATCATCTGCTCTGAGCGCACAGTCTTACAAATTCTTCCTGGGTTGAAAGGGCATTGACTCTCCACTGACTCGTGCTTCTTCAATGGTCTCAGATAGGACTGCTGCAGAGACTATTGTCATCAGCTGTGACACCCTTTCTTGGACAGATGACTTAGTTGTTAGCTGGTCTGATGTATGTATGAATGCTAAACATGTTCCACACTAGAGACTAAAATCACAAGTACCACTTTGGCTAAAGTTGTGATATCAGGTCACATTTCTATAAATGAAGCGATCTGAAGTCTAATACTCTGTGAATGAGGAGTTTTCTGATCTGGTAAGCAGTCACCTAAGGAGGGAATCGTGCTGCATGCGCTCCCTCTGCACCAGTGGTTCAGTAGCACTGATCCTAAACCTGTAGTGTTCATCTATTCCCTCTAAAGCATTATTATGATATAATAACCAGGTGGTCAAGGGTGTGAATTGCGATTTGTAAAAATGACAGATAGCCTTTTTTTTCCTGTCACAACACAACACAAAGTGGTTTTGAGGGAACAGATTTCTCTTTTTTGATACTTGAGTAGCTAAGTCATTTTAACATTTTGCTTCATCATGCTGGGAAATATTTCCACTAAATTGCCAATAAAACACTGAACAAATCTCCTCTTTGGATACATTCTTCATTCCCGGCACTCATTTTAAGGCATAACCTGCTAAAAATCATCCCTACAACTCTAATATAATTGTGAAAAGCATCACTCAGGCTGCTTGGTAACTTGTAAGAATTTTATTTTCTCCACATATGCTTTAGATTGCGTTTTGGCTTCATCAGAGAAAATAAGTTTTATCAATTCTTCTGATGTTCAAGCCTAGTACTTCCTGCAAATGCCAGTCTGTCCAAAAAAACGATCAAGAAAAGTTCTGCATGAAATCAGATCCTGGTGCTTCCTGCAGTCACTCTGCTGTTGATCTTTTGAAGAAAGAGGACTTTATTTCTGCCCTTCTAAAAACTCAGTCTCTTTGTTAATTTAAAAATGGCTGCTGCTCTCTCTGAGGAAGCTCAGCACAAACGACAGCTCTAATCCTTAACTAAGTCCACTTTAGCAGATAGTCCTGGCTCTTTCTAGATTTTTTTGGACACCTTGAACCACAACAAATCCTCCCTTATAGAAGTTACTAACAAACAATTGTTTGATGTGGGTAAAGGAGAAAATATATCCAGTTTATGCAAAAGTATTCTGCTCTTGCTATTCAGCCAGAATAAAGGCAGCTGCTCTGCCCTCTTTAACACGTTCCACTGAGCTCATAGTAATGATGCAAGCAGGTCTTTTGGTGGCAGAGTTAAAACACAGTTCAAATGATATTGTGATTAATTACTTTTTAATTCAATAGCTAACTGCATTTCCTCTGATAACCCCACAAAAAATTAACTGTAAACTACTGCTATAAAACTGAATAAGCAACATTAGTATAAAAAAACATCATCCCTATCACTTTCAAACAATTGGCCATGACTGCAGCATGTTCAAACTCTCCCAAATAGGATTATAATACAAGGATGGGGGAATAGATGACAATGAATGTTTTTATAAAGTTCAGATATCCAGCTCATGCACATGCATATAAACAATACATTTACAGTAGATTTCTAAAACTGTATTTTTTGTCGGAAACAGGAAAAAAAAAGAAAATAGAGAAAGAATTCCAGATTTTGAGAAATAAATAAACGTTTCTAGGGATTTGAAGACAATTTAGATGATCAGTTTCTCAATTATCACCAAAATACTTTACCTTCATATTCACCTTCATTTCTGACTACGTAATGCATTTTTGCATGTAATCCTTTTTCCTTTCCAGAAACTATAGCCGAGGATTAAATTGATTTGTAGAGTATTTAAATATGTACATATGTGCATGTTATAGGATGAAGGTGCTTAATGAAGCACATAATTGCATTTGTCATATCTTCATGGGAGATCTATTCTTCTCTGTGATCAGAATGGGATCATTTATCAAGGGTTTTCCAAGCAACTAATATGAAACAAATTAATCATTTCACACCTAAGAGATCTCCAGTAAATGTGCGCACTCTGGAGACAGAAAATATCAAGCATAATCAGCTTTGCATCTTGTAAATGCTAAATATGCTACATTTATTAAAGGTTAAATGCAAAAGAATAAAGTCGCCCAACTGCTATTAAAAACAATGGGACTGTGTAAGGCAAGACAGGTTTCATCATTTAACACAGTCTAGTGGCAAATGCTGTACATTAGAAAATAATGACATTGCAGTGGAAAAGATGTAACTTAAGTAGTTAAAGAGCATAAAAGTGACAAATTACATAAACAGCTAAATATTTAACAAAATATTTCTGAGAATTTAAAGTAATTAAGAAAATGGATCAGAAGTTAGATTGGAAACTTAAGTAAAAGGCCACTGTCCACAAATGTGTTTTTAATCACCATGAAAAGCAACTGATGTTTTCAGCGCCTTTGTACATTTCTGGAAGTTTATTTCAGATTTGTGGAGCATAAGAACTTAATCCTGCTTCTCCATGTTTGCTTATGGTTCTGGGTTATGCAAAGTAGATTTAAGACAGAAGACCTGAAAGGTCGAGGCGATTGATATGCAGACACCAGGTCTGTAATGTATTTTGAAGTAAAAGAAGTGATATAGATTAAAACAATTATTTAAAGTTTATTTTCTGAGTGACCGGGAGCCAGTGTAACATTTGTAGAACCGAACCAATGTGCTCCATTCTTTTAGTGCTAGTGAAGACGCTGACAGCGGCATTCTGGATCAACTTCCGCTTTCTGATCAATTTTTCAGCCAGAACTATAAGGACACCATTACAAATATTCAGTTCTACCAAAGATGAATGGAGGAATACATTTTTAAGGACCTGCTGAGACGTTACTCCTTTAATCCTGGAGATGTTCTTTAGGTTACAGAAGGCTGACTTCGTTTGTGTCCTTATGTGCTTCTGAAGTTTCAGGTATGAGTCCTTCAATACGCCAAGATTTGGAACCTGATTGTATGTTTCCAGCTGAATTAAATTGAGCTGTATGCTTAACTTCTGAAAGCTCTTTTTTTTGGTCCAAAGACTATTACTTCATTATGCAACATTATGTTTTGTAGATGCACGTAATGTATATTTTAAATGGCACAGGCATAGTAGTACTAACCATCCTCTGAAAGTGCTGGAGAGAAGCATTATCCAGAGGGTTGGAAACACACAAAAGAGGATAAAATTAGAGTGAGATGTTTTATGAAGAACCAGAGTGACTGCGAGTAGGAAATAGGCCTGAAAAGATCGAGACAAAAGAGATAAGACAGAGAGAGCAACCCAAGGACGAATGTGCCTCTGTCTCAAATTCAGCCTCAGCAGATATATTCACAGAGCCAACGTTATGTTCCCCCCCTCTGAATCTGTGAAACGTTTTTAATGTCAGGCGAGGAGATGGATATCACACAGTACACTGATTCAGCCTATCCGATAAAGGCAGAAAGTAGGGGCCCAGTAAATGTCTATTCAAAGCCCGCACTAGAAAGAATTGGCTGGGGTGAAACAGAGAGGAATTCGATAATTCACCTATGTAAGGGCCAGTGAATGCTGGCAAATGCACACTTGACACACATGCAGCTTTGAGTGAGGAGAAGAGAAAGAGGAGGATGGATAAGTCACGAGGAAAAGACAGCACTGCTGTGCATGGCTTGCACTGCACTTACCCCGGCTTTCAGAGGCAGTGTGAAGTGAATTTGAGACTCTGTGTGTGTGATTGATGACCTGTTCGTAAGTGAGATTTACCATTATGTGAAATGAGTTTCTGCACTCAGACAATATGTGTTTTTAGGCAGTTGTGTGTGTGCAAGCTTTGTGTATGAATTTGTCATTCGGAGCTTTTAGTTCTTCAGTTTTCTCCGAGGTCTGCTGACCAAAGTAGAAAGCAGAAAAAGTGAAGATATTTTCCTTCAAACTGAAGAGCGAAGCACATGTCAAATGGAGGGGGGGGAAGAATTATAAAAGGGAAAAGAGAGAGGAATTAGTTTTACATCAACTCCATATGACTTAGTAATTGAGGATAAATCAGTTATTAAAATAGTTCAAAATCTCAGTTTAGGCATGCATAATGTCTCGCACACAGTATCAGTCCATACAACATTTTGTCACATTATAACACACTTCAATTTATTTTATAGGGATTTTATCTTATATAAAATTTTATCTTATATATTTGCGAAGTGAAGAAAGGACACATCCTTTTCACTACATAGAAATATGTATATTTATCGTTTAAGTTGTTTTTTGGTGTATATCTCTACCACTTTTCACATTTACAAACACACTTTTCTTCCAATTCCTCCTTGTAAAGGAGCTCAATCTCGGTCATATTTGTTGGATAGCATATATATAAACAGCAATATTACAGTCTTGCAACAAATTCTCCCTTGGCTGTGCGTCTAGACATTGACCGGGTCATTCTAACATATAAATATATTGTGTTCCAAACCCTTCCATTGTAGCTCTGGTTATATTTTTATAGGAGTTATCTTGCTGGAAGGTGAACATTGGCCTATTTTCAAGTATTTTGGAGCCCCAAACCGATTATCTTCTAGGCTTCTCCTGGGAAACAGCCTTTACCCCTTACAGATGTCTGTTGTGCTTACCTTTCCCTTGTAATGCTTTAGATCATCAGAAGAAAACGGTAATATTGGCTTAAGATAACCACAAAAAAACTAAGTCATTATATGTAAATATGAAAATATTACAAAACAATTTCTAAGACTTTCTGATAATGCCATTAACCACAATTGCAGGAAACAGCAGCAGTTGTGAACCTTAACCATATTACTCAAAGAGCACATTAATGATTCAATCAGGAGGTAATAAAACAACCTGGATCAATATCTAAAGCTAGAACCCACCTTAGTTATAGTAAGTGTTTAAGATTGAACATTTTAGCTTAACCAAATAAACATCCAAGATGATTTCCAATAAATTCTGAGGCCTGACAAAACAAAAGAAATAACTTTCTGAAATGTGCCTGTCATGCGACCTCTGACCTAGCACAGCACATCAGGAACAGACCCTTACCCTGACAGTCAAACAAAACGGCGGTAATAAAAGGGCTCAATCAGCTCAATCATACTTTGGTTATGCAACTGAATAACGATCCCAAGCACAATGACAAGGTCACTCCAAAACATCGCAAAATAATCTTTTGGACTTGGAGTGAACTCAGATATTGAAGCATTGTTTTTCTTTTATCAAAGGACCAGGTTCAGAGGAATAAATCTTTTGAGAACTCCTTTCTGTATTTACTCAGAACGATTTCATACAATATGTGGATTTTCTCAACTAATTTAAGGGTGAAAAGAAAATATGGAATAGGATAAGGGGGGATCACTTTGTACAAAGTACTTTAGCCTCAGCTACTTTAGCATGACACAGCACCTACCAGATTGTAAAATGTTTGGAAAAAAATGTTCTAAACTATATACTGTGCTTCTTCCAGCCGAACTATTAATGCTATAACAATTAGTACCTTGCATCAGCGCATACATAAAATCCTCACAGAATAAATAAATGTTATTAATTGAGATGTGACAAAATGCATCAGTCTTTTACAAGGCGTGTATTTGCTAAGCAGCACAAACTCTTCGGTTTCCATATAATCCTCTTGCAGTATTTCTTACTAAATCCAGACTTCTTGCAATGTTATCATCATAAGCAGTTTGATTTGTTAATGTCCACCAGGCCAAACATATATTAAATTCATTAATGTCTAACACCCTTTTTTAATTAGGGTAGACGTTTAAGTTTGGTTAAAATTATAGAACCTTAGTCATGGATCTTTAAAAGTGTAGCTGTTTAAAGTATATATCCTTTAGGGTAGATTCTGGTCTTTGCAGATCTATCCATTTAGCCACCCCTGTTTGTTAAATCTAAATCATCCTCCAGAAGATGTGCATTATTTATAGGCTACCTGTCTGTTTTATATGATGTAAAGTTGTAATGCAGATCGGCTTGAAAGAGAGCCAGAATATGGTCAGCTCTTCAAATTTATTACAGCTAGAGAGAAATCTTTTCTTCTGTGATGAATGGATTGTCTCTACAAACATTTGGTTTCAGTTCAACTTGCTGTTGCCGGTAGGAAAACGGTTTTATAACAGGCAGTTGTTTGCGATCCGCTGTTAAGTCATTTGGGGAAACAACCTCATAAAAACTTGTCGAAGTTGTTAAAAAGGAAGGTGCTCCTTGCTTTTCTATTTATGAGTTTGTTCTTTAGCCAGTGTAAGAAACTGTGTGGGATGACTGATGGTGATGCAGTTAAAATTAGCTGATGTTTTATTTGTCAACTCTGTGTTCTGTGTGGTGGACTGTAGGAGTTTTGTAGTAAGGTGGATATCCTGATGTTGATGCTGTCTCCTCTTAATGCAAAGATATTCGCCAACTTAATCAATATCCTTTCCCCATATTAGTGTTTGAAGACAAACTCATATCATGATGTGGCTACACTTTACAGATATGATGCTTTTAAAAATGTGAAGTTTGGCAGACATTTTTAAATATAGCTTTTAATTCTTTTTTTCGTTTTCATAAAAAAGTAGCAATACTTTATTTAGTGGTTTTATTGACTCCTACACGATTTTTGATTTTTCATTGTTTTTCCTTGATAGATATGATTTTAGTGTGTGTTGACTTTGAGGGAGGGAAAACAAAAACAAGAGTTATTATGGGAGGTATTACATGCTTGCATAGATAGCTTCCATACTAAAGATTTAACCTTTAAAATATTAATTCATATTTTCTTTTCATGGGTACAGTTTGATCAAACAATAATATTTTAATTTACTTTAATCATTAATAAATAACTTCATGCAATTCCAATTTATTAGACTCTTAATTACATTTAAATAAAAAGCACTTTATTATTTGTCTTTTTTAATACATTTAAAAATAAATTGATAATGAAATGAAGTCATTTTATTGTAACTTTCTTTTTTGTGTTTCTTGTATGTTTTATGGTATTCAAATGCATATAAATCCAATTATTTTATTGTTTTTTCCAATAACCTATTTTAATTTAATCTAATTTAATCTAATTGAAATGGGTACCTCCAACCTATTTCTCTTCCATGCTCAGGTGCGTCCATATTGACTGTACAAGAGAAGCACCACAGTACAACGCTCCATTGGTTTAACATGCAACAAGAGGAAGGAGCTGCCAAACTGCCACACAATAAATTGGTTTTTAATGTTTTGAGTGGCCCCCTTCAAGCATTTAAAGCTGGGATGCTTGGCTAATTTGCTGTGATTCACTGAGCTTCTGGCACACTGTGTGTGTAAAGGGTGGTCTGCTGTGAATGTAACTGGTAGTCGATACAAGCGTGAGTCATAAAGGGGGACAGATTGGATGCCATGATCCACTGACGGCTGTGACAGCTGGGGTTAGTTCCGAACAGCCGCCTGGTTACAGAAAGAGCCACTGGAAGACAACAGGGACGGGGCCACAGGGAAAGCTATTGCCACATGGCTACTGCTGGCATGAGCGATTGATGGGATGTAGAGCAGGGCACAATGTGGCTGCTGGTTAATGGCCGATGCCAAGCACTCTAAGAGGCCCTGTGACAGAATGGCCAGAAGATGGATGACCATCAGGCATTGCACAGACTCGATGGGAATAACAAATATGGGGCTCACATATGGTAAAACATAACACAAACAAAGCACACAGGCATGTGATGCAAACATGACCAATCACACATACATAAAGTACTCAGTTTTGACCTCTGTCTAAGGGGTGAGAGCTCACTGTGATTTTGAAAAGTTGTCCTTACAAATATTTCTCAATACTTGTAAGTGAAATGATATGTAGTTTTCGAAATAAATAAACTCCAAATCTATTTACTCTTGTCAAAACAAAAAAAAAACAATCTGTTGACACAGACAAAAGAATCCAGTTTTAAAATTAACTTTTAGACACCTAGTTAGAATGAAAAATATGTAAAAGTTACAGGTTTACCAGCATCACCAGTATAGATACTGGTACTTAGCTAAAAAGCTAACAGTTGTTCATCTCTAAAGTGTTAGGTCCTTGTTATATATTTTTTTGAAATATTTACAATCATGCTCAGGTGAAACCAGCAAACTCAAAATGGGTGAAAAGACAGATTAAAGGAGGAAAAAACGTTAAAAAACATATTAAATTCTGAAGAAACTTTGATTAAGACAATACAAAAAAGAAAGAATTTGGAAAGGAAATTTAGCAATTAGAGTTAGAGACACAGCAAGAAATTAGCGGTAATCTGATGATCCATTCCTGATCTCCGAACAGTTGTACAAAGAATGAAATATCTTTCTTTGTAATCTTTGGAAGCATAATGTCTTTCTGGTAGCAAGTTCCACTGACAATAACTCTCAGCCTGGAAGTGGAAAGATTCTGCAATTTTCAAAATCAATGAGTAAAGGGTGTAGATATTTATAGAAAGAAGGTGGTGGGTTTTCCTTTTTTTTTCTGCTGCTACATGTTTGCTTTTTTTTATGTAACAACCCCTAAACAGAGAGTTGGATATTATCAAAATATAGCAGATAACAGTTGCCCTTTTTTTTATCCTTAGTATTGTTGGATTCCATACATACAAAAGCTGATGCTTATAGTTTGTAAAGCTTACTGCAATGGTCAGGCTAACTGTTAATATAAGATGATAAAAGTTAAATTCTAAAACCATTTTCTATTATTTGTGAAAAAAATATCGTCACTTGTTTAGTTAAGGGCAGATACACAACTTACACAAAACGATGAAAGTTGTATGGCTGTGAGACAGACTGAGAAGCTTCCTCAGGGAGTGGTGTGTGCGTAGCAGCCTGATGGCCTGCTGTGACCAGATTACATGTTCACTGTCCCACAGTGGGAGGGGAAGTGAAGTAGCTAGGACCGAGTGGTAAATGGCCCTAGCAGGGAGTCTCATGGCTGGTTGAGCTCCCCTCCACTGAAAGCGTGCTACACCATCAGTGGTGGACTCCAGCATTAATCCGTTTGTTATTTAGTTCAAACTCTCAAGTTAGAATCTAACAAAGGCACAGAAAATCTGACTAATTATTTTGGAAATGATTATCTGTTATTTGAATCTTTGCTTTCAGCAGCTGAGAGATAATAGCACTTAATCTTTATGGGGCCTTGATGCATCAATAAGAAATGACCAATTTCCGGCTTTGGTAAACTGGCCTCACTTGCAGCTTTTTTTGGTGTTAGGCATTAGTAATTCAGAACTGTTTTAACTTAAACTAAAAGGATTATTTATTGGAGTTATGTACAACTGTACTGTCTGACAAAGAAAACCAACACTACTGTGGATTCATGACTGCACTACATTAAAAAAACATTTTCACAGTTTGCCACTGAGTCCATAGTCATTTTGCCCATTGTACTTATTGTAATTTGTTGATCCGTTATTGAATACTTTTTTTTGGAGGGTACGAGGACAAGCGATCAGCCCCAGGACATTTTGTACTGACAATACAATACTTTGAACACAAAAAAGGTAACGTTTTATACCCAAATTTACAAATCCTGATTATAAGGAATTTATTTAGATTTGAGGAGATTTTAAAACTCTACATGATGCTGGTATGAATAAGCATTTTTACTATGATTTGTCTATTTATTGGAAAAAGTTTGACTCAGAAATATTACTTATACAATCCCCTCACTTTAACAGAACTCGTTTGTTGAGTTAACTGTAGCTCTGTTAACAACTTTGACCTTTCTTTGTTGACATAAGGCAGAAATCAGGTGAGCAGTAAGAGGTGAGCCACCCACACTCCCTAAGGGTCCTGTCATATGCCTCTGACTGATGCTGCTTCCTGGCTACTTTGCCACAGGGATTTTCCTTTGGCTGACTGGTCAGTGCACATAAATTTCATCCGGGACTCTGTGGGGTTGAAACCTCCCTCCATTATGTAC
>JAUZNJ010030086.1:0-40368 GCA_034780135.1 Jordanella pulchra
ACTGTGACTAACTGGATATGTTCTCTTTCATCCTCTGACATGGGAGCTGCTTGGAGCTCGTCTGCCTGGCTGTGTCTGTCCTGAACAGGGTCACCTGTGGAGCTGGATGACAGTTACCTTTTATGTTTCTGCTTCTCTCTGTATGTCTGCTTCTGTCTCCTTGAACTCCAGTCTTCCTCAGCAGGTGGCTGCTCACACTAAGCTTGGTTCTGCTGGAGGTTTCTTCCTGTTAAAGGGAGTTTTTCCTCTCCACTGTCACCACATGCATGCTTGGTGTGAGGGATTGCTGTCGAATTAGTGAGTCGATGGTTGGTTTTCCTTAGATAGAAAACTTTTAACCAATCTGACTGTGAGATTTGATTGTTTTTGTAAGGTCCCTTGAGATGACATGTCTTTTGAATTGTCACTTAATAAATAAACTGAATTGAATTAAAAAAGTAGGGTAAATGTTTGGGAATAGGGAAAAGATGTTTGCAAGAAAGGTTGGTGAACCCAAAAAATATGAACCTTTGCATCTTATAAAACTCATCATGCTCCATCCAAAGAAGGAATCACATCCATTAAGTAACAGTGTTTGTCTATAAATGAAAGCCTGAACTAAAATGTTAAATTTACGGTAATATTTCCTCAGCGTACAATACATGTTAGTTCTACCTAATGACAACGAATCCACAAAAAATAACTTCAGATAGTGCGTTTTTTAATCATTCCGTTTCTAAATATGTTTAATCTGAAATGTAAATATAAATAACTAAAACATTTTTAAGTAGAAGAGACGTGAACTGACCCATAGCTTCACTTCTGTAAACGACACCTAATCTGAACATTGAATAAAACATTTATTTATATCATTTATTATGAAAAGTTCTTTTGTAACTCAAAAGGGAAAAAAAATAATTACTTGAAAAAAAAATATTTGCCAGGTCACTTAAATCAGATTGCATGAGTTTGTCCATAAAACTGAACTCTCAAACTATTCATCTTGAGTTAAAGCTCAAGTCACTTTCTTTACATTTATCATAATTTTCTTCTCTTTTAAAACCTAAAAACAGAAAAAAATGAGTTTTCTTGCCATTAAAAGGTAATCAAACACTTGTGGCTATAAGCTAGTTTTATTCAGCTGGACTGATGACAAAAATGCCTCTTTGCATTGCAAAGGTTGCAGTTCTTATTCTGCTTTCTCCTGCATATAGGGACCTTTCATGCTCCATAGCCCATGAAAGGGTTAAAAACACAACCTAGTCTAAACCAGCTGAGAGCTGTATCTCTTTTTACCCCGAGGAAACAACGGCTAACAATGATAACTTCCTCCAAGGGGACAAACAATGCATCACTGAACAAAAACAGAAAAGGCAGGTGTGTTGGTTAGCAAAAGTTCAGCGCTAACAATAGCTATGAAACAAGAGTATCTCATAACATATCGTTATAAAGTATAACTGTATGAGACAGTAGCTGTAATGAATAAAATCGATTTTACGGGAAAAACCCTTTTTTTTCCGGTCTAGCTTCATTTTGCCGTCCCATCAGACCATGCTTCTTTGTATCACGTTAGTCACAGAGTTTAGCAATGCCGCTACAGTTAGTAACAAAAGCTAAATGACAGTCAGAGAGAAAGAGAAGAGCTTGTGACAGGAAGGTCAGCAGTTTTCTTTTCTGTAACCTTTCGCCCAGCTGGGAAAATCCAGCTAAAGGAGGACAAATGAAAAAACAGCTGCAGATCCTTAGATCAGCTCTTATCAGGGGGATGTTCCCTTTTTTTAACCGTTGGATAATAGTTAACTTAAAGGTATTGTAAAAAAAAAAATATGAATGTGGATTTCAAAACGATCTACATGTGGGTTAAAGAGTTTTTGTATTTATTCTGGGAAACTGTGATCATATATGTGGCTGTGTGAGTAAGGCGGTAAGGTATTATTGTTAGCCCTAGATGAGTTAGTTAAAAAAAAAACACACATAAGGTCCATTTAGTAGTTGAAAGCTATGTTGCCAGATATGTGGCTGTAGCAACACTAGCTCTTATACAAGACCATCTGAATATTTAAAACAATTATATCATGATAAGTCTAGTTATTCACATTCAAAAAATTGCGTAAGAAGCGAACTTAAAAAAAAAAAAATGTAAATGACCAAAAAGAAACAAACAAAATCAACACTTCCTCCATCAATTCTAGGGATTCATGTTGCAAGAAAAACTGAAGAGATCTGCTCTTATACAGGTTCTTTATATGAATTAAGTATCTACTGAAAAAAGAAACATGGCAAAATATAGAGAAGCATGGTTTGAAATACAAAACACTCACTTTTGGTTTCTATAAAAAAAATGGAAAGTAGCAGTCACATGCTGCTAACGAAGTGTGCTTAAATAACTGACCTACACAAAGTATGTAAACCCATTACTGTATAATAGCAGCGCTATAATTAGATTTTATTTATTCTGAGCCACACAAGTGTTAAAGTAGAAAGACATCAGTAAATACCTTAGCTGTCTATAAAGGCCTTTGAGGTCATTTCCAAACTATGTCAAGCCAAACATGCTGTGAGAAAATTGTTCTAAAGCGGGAACCAATCAACAACAACATTAAATGACAGTTAGTAGAAGACTTATCACGCACTTCAAATAACCCAACAAATTACCCACCATGGTACAATAAAGAAAACCACGGAAAATCATACATGCAGCTCATAAAAATTGCAGTCTGACTAAAGGTTTCTTGGAATATACAGATCTGAGAAAACCAAACGACTTCTCTAAAAATTGCTTTTGGGCAGGAAAGGCCAAAGTAGAGAAGTTTATGACTCTAATGATGTTTAGCAGTGACCGGATTGAGGTATGATTTCCTCTGGCAGTTAAACCTCAGCTGAAAATGATCCCAAACACGGCAGTGGACCTATATCAGAATGTTGCAGTAGGTGTGTCCCTGAGAAAGACACGACCTCGACGTGACCTAAAGAAAAAGGCGTGGAAAGAAACAGACCTCAATGAAATGAAGTTCCTCTACGGGGGATGGAAGAGACTAATTACTCGGAAAACGACAATGTCAGGCTAGTGCAGCCTAAGGAGGTTCTACGATCTTCTGAGTTTTTTCGTTTCAGTCTCGTTTTTGTTTTGAAATTTGTCCTTCTACACAAAAAAAAAATGCTCTTTCATATCAGGCAGAAAATATCTTGAGGGAAAAGTTGAGTTCAAAACTTAAAGAAAAAAGGTTTAAAGTCTTCAAAGTTCAGGTTTCAGGCTTCGTTCTGGGTTAGTGTGACTAATTGTGACTTCGTAACGGCGGTAAATGTCCATATTTACATCTCAACATCAGGTTCTGGTGGTAGATAAAGCTCTTCAAAGCTTTCCTCTCGTCACTATCATTCATAGCATGGAAATAGACAGCATTTGAGTCTCTCCAATTATAGATCTTTAGTATTTGCATGATAGCCCAGGTACAACTATAGCCACAGGGTGTATTTATCTCATATCTGCAGAGTCCTTGTTTGTCCTCTCTGAGGTCTTGGTTTCCAGTTATGTTTTTTTTTAACTTGAGGCCTGAGTACAGATACAATCAACTGCCTTCAGACTTTAAAGTATTTAAATATGTCACTTTTGACATTTATAACGAACTAAAGCGAGTTTTAGCGTAGTTTTTTAAATTCATTTCATCTGCATACCGAGTCTAAACGTCATCCGCATGAAAGGACAGGAAATATTTCTCTGCTTCCTTCTTCTGCGACCAGGTGTGGCTCAGAAAATGCCAGTGTGTGAAAAAAAAAAAAACATCCATTAGACCATCTCTTGTTGCCTTAGTGCAACAGTTTTTTTTTTTTTTCTTGTACGGGATGCGACTATGTAATTGGTGTTGCAACGTGGTCTTGAAATGTGTATGAAACGGCTGGGCCTTATAAGGCAGCGGAGCGATGCACCCAGTGGAAATTATGCAAAAAAGATGAAGGCATGGAGACGGAGAGAAACTTCCTCACTGATGTAGCAACAACCTGGTGAAATTCACCGAAATAAACAAGCTGCAAATGAAAGCTTAAGTGGCTCTTTTTTTTTTTACATTTCAATCGGAAACAAATAACCTCCAACTAATAATATAAAGGCCTAAAAATACACCAAAGTTTGAAACATCAAGGTTAAATTAGGCTAAAGTTATATAATAATTAGTTATTAGAATATTACTAAAGGTGCTCATGCATCCATGCAAAGTGATGTCACCACTGAAACATGTAGTCATTCACACCAATTTGACTATGCAGAAGATCTTCTACCTTTTAACAGTAAACAGTAACTAAACTCAGCAGCCTGTTCTCAGTGGACACAAACAGGCCAGAGCAGAAACACAGGAGCTTTTTTTAAGGCTAACTAAAGCGGGCGAAAGTCTGGCTGTTTATCAGAGCATGTCTGCCGCTGCTTGAGCGTGTTAAAGAGACAAGCGGACAAAAAAGAGTCTGTGTGGGTTTCTGAGAAAGAAGGGAGGAAAGGAAGAAATCTGCTTTAACCACAGGGTGAATGAAAGCATGTTTTATCAAAAAGACCTCTCTGAAGTGATCTGCTGAAAGACGCTTGGCATGATTGGTCTCGCGTGTTCTTGTCGCCTCATGTCGCATCGGGTCAGGAGAGAATCCTAAAGTCCACAGCAAGTTAAATGAACTATTTATGGCGTGCTGGGTCTCCACCTGCAGCCCACAATCAAAATAAATGATAAAAAACAATGTTCCTGCAGCGGCATTATTCCACTCTTAAGCTAAATACAACTTTTAATGAGTTCAGTTATGTAATAAAATAACATTAATTATTTCTAGCGGTAAAACAGTCATTGGTGCTTTTAATGATTCCATTAAATGCAACCAAACATACATCTAAATACACGTAGTAATCGGTTAATAGTTAACTGGAGTATATAGAGACTCTAAAACAACAGAGCAACCCACTTAGTGCTGTTATTATACTAAAATATTTAAAAAATATATAAATATTTAGCATTTAAGATGAAAAAAAAACATTTCTGTCTGTCAATAGGCTCTATCCAGAACTCCACAGTTGGAAAAGTTTTAGTATATTTATTCTGTAAAAAATATATTCTTTAATTAACCTTTTGCTGTCCGATCAATCGGAAAAATAACCGACAGATTAACTGATTAGTAAAATAATGGTTAGTTGCAGCCCTAATATATACCTTGGTGAAGTTGTTTTGTGGATCTATAGACCTTATATTAGAGATCAACGGCCTCCTATTTCCTAAAGAAAGGCTGAATGCTCTTATAAATCCAATCATCAAGAAAAAACAAAAAAACATTCCAAGTATGTTTGATAAAATCTTGTTGGGATAAAATGAGTAGCTGGATAATCTACTTACCATCTGGACAATATGTCTGCAATAAAACCAACAAAAGGGAATAAAACTTACAAAAAAAAGGTTACAGTTTTCTGTTTATGTATCGGACATCATATTTTTCCTCCCGTGAAACAGCTCAGTTTATTACTGCCATCTTTTTTAATTACAATTATTGCTGTGATGGTATCAGCAGCAATAATAGTAATTATGAGTTTTGATCTATTCATTTACTTTTTTTATTTTTTGATGATAATTGTTACGTTACATGGGTGCACACAGCAAATTAAATGAACATATGAGCATGTGCTACCTTATTTTCTTTGAAAACAAAAAGAAATAAGACAAAGTTAAGTATGTCGTAGCAAACACTTAAAGTCAGCAGGGTGGTGAGTGAGGTAAAAGAAATCTCCCCGTTAGAAGATTGCCATCTTTGTTTTCCCTCTAAACATAATTTAAAATGAAATTAGCAGCCTGCAGAGCTTTGTTGAGCATTTATCTCAATCTACCCGTAGTTTCCTTAGTGTTTAGTCTACGCATTAAGGTAAAATAGTGAAGCAGAAAATCAAAATGTAATTATTTATCCTTTATAAAGACAATATTAACACAAGTTAGATGCTTTTTCGTTGAGATTAAGAGGGCAATTAAACTAAATAATCTGACAAAAACCTCTAAAAACTCAAACCTTAAAAGTTAGGAGGGGAAAAAATATGTACTTAAGTGAGTCCATTTAGATTTAAGTTTCTAAACTTCCCACACTGATAAATCTGCTTCCAGATATTTTAAGGTTGACGAATCAATCGTGGTTATTTTGGTTTGGTTTTTCTACCGGAGGTTTAACACATGTTCAACAGTTTGTTTGGACGATGTTTGCTGGTACTGAATCACAAAAATCTGTCACGATTCAAATTAATTCAAAAGTCTTCAATGAATATGATGTCGTATCATCAGCCCATCTCACTCAATTATTAAGGTTGATACAACTCATTAAAAAAAAAAAAAACACATGATTTGATCATTTTATCTCTAAGCTTTTACAGGCATTAGCTCTGGGTAATTCATTGCATTTTTGAAATAAGATCGCAATTTAACAAAACACTATTTTCACACCGAGAGAGTTGCAGCAAACAAACAGACTCCTGCATGAATTTATCAGGTTCAAGGTAAAGAAAAACCTAAAACCCCGGAGCGAAAGATCCACATGCTGACGGTTAATTTAAAGCAAAATAAAAAAATATAATCGCATTACTTAATGTAAATGAATTGCAAATATCATTTCTGGGAAAATCGTTGAACCCTAAAAGTCATTTAAATCAACAAAACATATTTCTGATTATATACAAAAACAAACATCATACACTAAATTCTTGTGTATGTGAACTTTGAAATTCAGATCTCCACTAAAGGTGATCTATGTCTTCATTTTTGCATCAGTATAATAGTTATTTTTTTATTTTGTATATTTAAGCCATGCACTGATGTGAATCAATGTATTGTCACACCCCTACTAGCAATAGTACGTCAATAAAATACATAACTATAAAACATGGAGCAATCAGAAGGGGCTTTAGACTAGAGAAGCACTAATCAGATATTACCATCTAAATACTAAAGGATTTTATAAATCAGGTATCAGGGGAAATGGGCCCAAATAATAGGAACAGTTAACTAATTTCCATAAAAAATTAGGTAAAAAATCTCTTGAATAGCAGGAAAGTTTACTCCTTTCTGCATTTGATTTAATACATAAGACTTTAATATTTCAGTTGAATATTCATCTTTAGGATGGAACTTGTCCTGTTAACACACTTTATCGTTGATATGACTTCACTCTCTGACCTCATACTGATCTTATGTTATAGGTGCGTACATCCATTATCGTGCTTGTTTGTACAGAGGAGTTTATGACAAAACAACAGTAATGATGATAATATTTAAAAATGCGGCTTAAAAGTACTTTAACAAAAAGTTAAATTCATTATTACAATACAAAAAATAAATACTGACTTTTTTTGTTTTTGTTTTTTATTAAAAGTTAGAGTTGATGTCATTTTTTTTTCAAATTTAAGTAGAAATGGTTGTCCTGTTATTTTCCACCTGTACAACAACCTGAATCAACAACTCCATCAAATACTGGAATAGATGGTTAGGAAACCTTTTCATAGACTAAACATATAATCAGAATCTGTATTTGTCAAATATCCAGTAAAGTCATCCCCACCGAGGGTAAAAATGAAATACATCATCTTATAAGTTAGGACACTGAAACAGCACTAAAGAGAAACCAAAATATTATTCAACTTCTGATTTATTAATACTCATATCCAGATTTTTTTTTAACTCCTAAATGAAAAAAGGAAATAAAAAAAAATGTACTGTATATACATTTTGGAGCCTTCTCTGAGTTATAACAGCCTTCACTTTAGTTGTAGCTTTAAAATCTGCAGAGTTAAAGTTGAGATCAGAAAAATGAATGAGTTGCTGTTCTACTAAAGCAGTAAAATTGCAAATCATCTTCTTACGGCGCATCCGGTTTGTTGCCGCACAATCATTGGCTCGTCTTTTTCCTTTAGAAAACCAACTGTAACGTACTAAGAGAGACGTTTACCTGAGGGGTGTTGATGCAAAGCTTTCAAACTAAAGTTGATTTTCAGTCTGAGGCTGAGTGTTCTTGAAGGTGGGCACTCTAATAAAATGTCAGCTAGATTTGGTAAACCTGCATATAATCAGTTCTTTTTAGAAATAAATCTCCATCCCAGTGCCGATATGTTTCCTCTATCTTTTCTTTTTCTGTTACAAACTACCAGTTTTAAATTGATTAACCATTAACAGGCTCCTGAACAAAGGTGAAGTGGGAATCGTTTCCTTAAAGCAAAGGTGCAAATCCTTCGTTGGCTTATTTATTGGGTGTTTGCAGCATTAATTTAACTTCAGCAAAGCAAAACAAACGGCTTTAACAAGCAGCTGCCACGTATGTACACTATTAAATGCAAACATAAGAGAGACATGGGAAACAATACAAAGGTAATAATTGATAAAGAACTAAATACTTAGACGTATTCCTGTTAGGCAGCAGAAGCCTTAATTTTTGATTTGAACATTTTATCATATTTTTTGAACCAAAGATTTGTTGCTTTATGGTGCAGCAACAGAAACCTTTGAGGCATTAAGGTATCAGCTTTCTGAACATAACATATGATGGAATAAAGCTGTCAAATAAGTTCACGATGTGTCATTATTTGGCTTAATAGACCTAATAAAACTTTTCTAACCTTCAAAACTTACTCCCAGAATGATATATAATTCCATATGATTTAGAGCAAAGTTTGATTTCATTCAAAAACTCCTAATAAATTGAAAGATTTATACATAAGTTTTCATACTCTACATTCGTTTTTTACATTTTCTCACTACGTATGTTTTATCTAATGTGAATAACCCAAGGTACTGCATTATTATGAAATAAAAGAAAAAACAATGTCGGGATTTGAAATCTGAAAAGTGTGGCATGAATTTGTATTTTACCTCCCTGGGTCAATACTTAATAAATCAAAAAAATTTAATCAAAAAAATAAACTATTTTTACAGCTATTGTCACTGCAAATATTTATGAAGCTTGGTTAGTCTGGATGGAGGAAGCGTCTATGGAAACAGCCATGTGAGGTAAAAGTTTGCGACGTCCCAGCAGATTCAAACAAGAATTTTCTTATTGATCAGTTTTTTTGCAAAGGCCAAAAACTACATCAAGCGAGCAAAAAAAGCTTTTTTTTTTTTTTTGCATAAGAAAAAGCTGACATATGACCTAAATCTGCAGACAGGGTTTTCTATGAACTTTCAATAATGGATTGCTTTTCCCAAATTTCCATAAAGGCCAGATTGATTGAGTACAACAATAAAGGCTATTTCTGTTTTGAAGCATCTACGTTCAATAACAGTCAATAGGCGTTTATATTTTTTTGAACCCCACACCAGTAGGAGCTTTTCCTCGTCGGCCATGTTGGGGTTTTTTTTTCAGATGGAACTCTACACATAGTTAGAAACTTTCCTGGGTGCAAGGTGTGGAAAATTTGGGTTGCTTTGGGTTGTATGGAAGCTCAGATGACGTAATTTGGCTGCTCAGCTCAGCCTGCACCTCACGGACCAGTCAAGCATAAACCAACCTTAATAGTTATCATGTGCTGTAGAACTCTGACGCTCTTCTAGAGTCCTTTTGGCTGATCCTCTGTTAGTTTGCTGTCGTGCCACACGCTTTCTACTTTTAGATGATCTGTAAAATGCTCAAACATTAATGTAGCACTTTATCCTAATTCTTTAGAACCCTATCTATGACCTCTCTGGTGAGTTTAGCACATAAATCCTTATGTAATAAAAGTCCCAGAGGACAAAAAGTTCCTATAAGACACATAATCATGTCTCAGAACAAAATGACACCCCTCTTCCTAAAACACACCTACATCGGAGTAAATATGCATAATTACACACTTCACCGCATTATTACAACTAATAATCTGGTGCTTCTTTTTCTGCAAAAGTACAACATTAGCATGTGGGGATCTGTCTGTGCAGAACAAAAGAAGAGGAGGAGATCTGACAGTAAAAATCCAACCAATAACACAAACTGCTGTTACATAAATCTTACAGCCTCAAGGAACATAATTCCAGTTTAGCATGACATAGATCCTGGTTGAACCTGTCTGCAGGGGGGGAACATGTAGAACACAAAGGGTTTGCTCAGCAGCTGCAAAAAGATGGCTCAGGGCAAGCCAACAAAATACAAGTCCAAGCATTTTTGACAACATTAAACTGTGTGCAGCAGAGCCAGACAAGAGCAAGCAGATACAGACATGACTTCCCACCAAACGGAGCACATAATCACTTTGCTCTGCTGCCTCAGGTGGGGGGGGGGATCCAAAAACAGAGTCCGAACGACAGCTTGGCAGGTCAGACGTCTGTAATTATAACAGCAGCTTTAAAAACAATCCCACAGCACCACTACGTTTGATATTTATTTCTAGAGCGTTATGATCTGTTCGGCTTATTTTTACAAGGAATTGGTTGAACTCCATTTTTTTATTTAGAAGTGTTACGGTAAAAAGAAGCTGAGGGTTTAGTTAACGGTTGTGTTTTCTGAAGATGTGGATTTTTCTTCCGCCTAATATTTCAGAAAAAAAGATTCTAATCCAAATACACCAAATGTGACATAAAGTAGAAAAAGGTTCTTTTAAAAAATGAGCTTCTCTGTTTTCACATATGTCGCTTATAAGAATGTAAACTTGTTCTTGAACACAAAGATGTTGAGAAAAAAACCTTCATCTCGGTTGACAGAATTTCTGCACATGGTGTTTGCAGCTCAATGGTTTGCATCCTGGCGGCCTGCAAAAAAATGCCACAACTTCCCACGTCACACAAAAAAAAAAAAAAAAAAAAAAAAACACAAGATGACCACAAAAGCTATAACACAATAAAAAAGCCACAGAATGACCACAAAAGCCACAGCACAACAAAAGCTTCAGCACAGACCTCATATACAGTGTGGCTATAGGCTATCACAGACGAAAGAGGGGGGCTGGAATATTTTGGAGTAACCTTTGGTTCTTGCTCTAAATCTGTGATTTTCCTTAGCCAAAACTGCCTGCCTCACGAAAAGAGACCAACTTAGGATGCTTGTTTACTGATAGAGTTAAAGTTAAAGTGTAACATCTCACCTCTATGGGCAATATTGCAAATACATTAGGTGCATTTAAGCCAAAATACTTAGCTGTTCAGATGCATCTCCAGAACAGACATAAGCCGACAGCGGTTTGTGACTGGCCAGCAATCTGAAGATAAACGTGCTTACTCATGTTTTTGATGTTCTGTGTTGATGTCCTGTTTGCCTCAATCGGAGTAAGACGGGCTCTTCATCAAAACCTTGCTCATGTTGCAAAAGCTTTCCTCATAAGTTCCTCAGGTTTTGTGGTATAGATGACTCTCATAGTGAATAAATTCCCTAATTTTGTACATATGATTATTAATGTGTATGATGTAGATACACATCACACAGTAATAATCATTTTTTTCTTTCATGTTTAAAGTTCAACACAGCAAATGTGATAGCTTTATAGTAGGCTACTTATTTATTTGTAGTTCCCACAGTTACAGTACTGCTATAATTTTTCAACCAATATTTAATTTTCTTTGAGCTGTCTTTTGCATATGCTTCTCTTTCGTGGATCACAAAAAATCCTTGAAATCAATAGCCTTGCCTTCGTCTTCTATATCAGATTTTCATGTGGCGCATCCCCAGCAGCAACTGCATTCCCATTGGCTGATCAGTATACATGCTTTAGCAGCTGTCACCCTGTAAGATTGACAATGTCAAATAATCACTGCAGGTTATCTTTGGTCACAAGAGGCTAAAAAATGATATTCTAGAACCCACTTGAAAGTGCAGCAAAATACCATAGATTTATAGCCATAACCAAAGATTCTAACAACCTATAGTCACACAGTATACAACAGGTTTAACTGGCTTCAGTACAACTTCCATTTGTCCTGTTCCAGTTTTTGTTGTTTTATTGTGGCTTTTGATCTGGTGTTATTGTTTTTTTTTGCTCTTGTTTTCATGTTGTGGCTTTTGGATTTTGTTGACCCCTCTGGGCCACTATAGAACAAAAGTTGATTTAATAAACCCCAGAAACTCAGACTGAACAATATATATTATTTACTCAAATTAATATTTTACTCAAATCAAGTCTGAATTCTTTGATTTTACAACTTGGGGTTACTCAATTCTATTTCCAAACTCGTCTCCTATCTCTGCTTTATGAATAATTACACTACATGAAGGTGAACATGTAATTGTCTTGTTTATTCGCATAATAATCTACAGGACATGTGTTTTGTAGCTGTTGATGGTAAATAGAAAAACAATGTCTTTGCCTGTTGAGCCTTCATGAAAAAAGATGACGAATGAACAATAAATTATCACAATTTCTTCGGCATACTTTCCTCCTTCAATAGTTTGAAAGTCTTCTTTTTTTGAAGATAACATCTGAGCATATGCAGAATTTCTCCCGGCTGTCCATAGTTGGTATACTACAGAGGGTAGTGTGGTTATAGAGCTCATAACATCATTGTGAGGAATAAATTCAGAATAGTTAATTTTGGAGATGTTAGTGGAGCTTCCAGATAAAGCAAACTATTGTTTCTGATTGCTTAAATAATGCCAAATCAGAAAAAGTAACAGTTATGTAAAACATTCAATTCCAAAATCACATTTTCGAAAGGGAAACGCCCTCAAGAAGTTCATTTATATGATATAGCCTTTTTAAGTCTTGTTTGGCTCCTTCTCAGAAACGTGTTTGCTTTAGAAAATCTTTAATTTTTTTATATACTACACATGCAGATGTGTATTACACACTTTAGATAACCATAGATAAAAAGTGGGAGTCAAAGGTTATCGTTATTTCACACGGTGTGCTCTGATATTTCAGTCTTACTTAATCAAAACCTGAAAGGATGCAATTAAACTTTTAGAAACATATAAAGCGCTTCATAGGCTTAAGGTCAGTGCTGTCAGCATCTTTCACAACTTAATGAGATTCTTTTGTAAACATTATTTATAATGACTCGCAGTGTAAGTGGAAAATTCAACAAAAAGATTGTAGTTGCCAGGGGCTGTATTAAATAATAAACACCTGAATATGTTGAAAACAAGGTCAGTTAAAAGCAGGAAATGCATAATATATACAACAAAACCTTTGACCCTACCTCTTTACAGGTTATTAAAATAAATAGCACTATATTATCATACTCATTGAACATGTTTAAATTCCTCTTTGAATAAAAAAAATTCTTAACTTATTTTTTTTATTTAATAGTATGTTTTCTATTTGATGAAAATATGATTAAAGTTTATTTGGATGAAATAAATGTTTATACATGTAGAAAAAATAATTCAAAACAAAATGAATAAAAAATATATTGAAATAGCTAAGGCTTTTTTTTCAAGTTTTGTAAAACCACAGACTGTGTTTTCTTCATGAAAATCACTTGAAAAAGAAAAACCCATTTTAAAACCTGATTTATTTTAAACTAAACTGTTTCAAGTTATTTAGTATAGCAGATGAAATATGTAAGACATTATCTTTTAGATCCTTGTCACACTTTTTGTTTGCATTTACATTACTGAAAATGGTTGTACATTCAGCCCTTAAATTCAAGCAGTCGGGTGTCTAAACCTAAGTTCCAGATAACAGACATTTTTGAAATGGACTCATAAAACTGTATAGACCATTCAACAAAATATTAAAAAAGGTTTAATTATTTCACCATTCATACATTTTTTGTCAAACTTTCACAGCAGCATCCCAGATACTTTATTGGCAGCTGACAGATTTGTTTTACAGCATCACTGCATTCTGAGATGACAGCTTTAGACAATTGTTTCTAATCTCCTATTCAGCTTGCCCCAATAACCAGGAAGTTATTAATACCATCCTATATGGTCACATATAAAATAAAACAAATCCTCATATTTTTGTTTTTTATTGCTTGAAGATTATTTCCCCTATTTTAGTTTTGAATTCCTATGTATCAAATGTGTTTGTAAAAAACTCTGTCTAGTTCAACTTTAGAACTTCATTTAAGCTGCTCAGTTTTCATGACGGCACACACTATTTCCAGGTGCCATTTTTTCTCTGCCTTTACCCCTCATCTTTTCCTTCCCTTTGCTATTGAGAACCTCTTCCCCTCTTATAGACATGATCTGACAGGAAATCTTTGAGAGGCAGTGCTGTGCTAACTGCCCAGAGATTTCAAATGTCTGTTCTTGGTGAAGGAAAAGCTGAACGTTGGCCTCCTATTAGTCTAAACACATGGAGTACCCCCAATCCCCTGTCCGCCTCCTTCTCTCTCACTCTCTCTCTTTCTTTCCCTATGTCTCTCCTACCCTATTTCACTATTCCTCCCTCTATTGCTTCCTCTCCCTCCATTTTTCTCACTACTCATCCCAGGCCTGGCAAGAGGGTTGACAGCTCTTGGTGTCCCAGCCTGTCAAAAAGGGCCTGTTATTCAGCACCCTCCCTCTGGGACAGGCGGAATACACATGCACACCCACACACACACACACACACATGCATTCACACACAGATCCACAGATATGCACACTCACAAAACACAATTTCACAAAGAGCTTGTACACAGCTCACGCCCACACACTTTGTCTTTCCCTCTTATACACACAGACACACACACAAAATATTGTTTGCCTGCACACAAAGCACTTGCACATACAAAAACTTTTGACTGCTCTTAGACAATGTACTGCATGTTGTCAGCGTTTTCAAAATGTGCTGACACTTTGCATGCACTAATCAGGATCAAATGCATTATCCATACAGACACTAATTTAAAGAGCTTGCCTTTTCTACTGCAGCTCTGACACGAATTTCTAGCTATTTTTTATTTTTTATTTTATTATTTCACAAAGCTCTCTTGTCAATCCACGTGATTGGCTGAAATTTACCAATCATTAGCCACAATTTAATAATGCCTGGTGAATCAGAAGAGCTGACAGGTGTCCAATCAGGAGTTTGAAATGATCCCTTAGAGATGTTGAACGCTAGCTTGCAAATGAACCTGCAGGTGTCCATGCAGCTGTATCCCCCAGTCCATCACAATACTATGTGCATACTAAGGAGCAAAAATTGCACATTGCTCAGCTTGCACTAATTCTTTCGGATTTAGTGGCAAGGGATAGAAAAATTGAAATTGCGATGTTATTACTCAAATAATAAAATCTAAGGAAATAAAAGAAATAAAAAACAAGTAGATAATCATAAGATGAAAAACATATTTGTTTTTATACATTATGTTAATATTTTTAAACCTAGAAAATATTACTTCTTTATAAAATTTTATATAATTATAAAAAGTTTATGCATGGATGAAAACAGTATCAAGAGTTTTATGACATATTTTGTCAGGTTTCACTGAATCATTTTATCCGTAAGAATGCTTTTCTGTTTTTTTAAGCCACTGAGAATTGTAAGCCTCATATTTTAGAATAGATTTGTGTTTAATAGTTGCTAAAGAGAAAATATGCAGTATCTCCAATAATTACACATTTTTTAACATTCTCAATTGCAGTTGACTCAAAAATGTTTTAACTGGTCTTCTGTTTATCGTTGATTTATTTCTTTTAATGAAAAATACATTTTTAGAATAATATTTATTCAAATGTTTATATACAAGAATAAAAAAATATGATCATAATTATAATATTAGTAATAATGATTTCTTTTTGATTTTTGTAATGTATTTTCTATCCTAATAATTCAAATGTACTTTTTAATTACCTAGACCATCAATAAAGAAATAATATTACCCGGTTTGAGAGTTACTATAGATCTACATGTTATCTCTCTTATGTCTCTTTTCTTAAAAAAAAAACAAACAACAAAAACTACATAAAAAATGCACAATTTTAGAAGCTTTCAAGCTTTTCCAAATTTTATTTCTGATTATCAGTATTATATTTACTTATACCCCAATAAATATAACTGCATTCCTACAAATTTGTGTTTGTGACCCTAAGCTGCTCCACTTTGCAATTCTAAAGCATAATGAGAACTTTAATTTTATAGGTCATTTTAATCCTAAAAGAAACCTAATTAGCAAAATAACTTTTTTTTCAACTAATCAAATGTTTGCTCACACTGAATTAAAAGGGAAAACAAATACATTTTAAGTGCAACAAGACATAGAGATAAGACTAAAAATGCTCTTTGACAATTATAATATGTAGCAAATTGCTGTCTACCAAAATGTTGCTTCAAATCATTATTCTTATTTATCTTTATTTTACTGAATGAAATTTAGCTATCTTAATTTTCTTGATTTAACCATATTTGTTATTTTAAAGAGATTAACTAAATATAATCATATCAACAATTCCAGTGAAAAAAATTTTCTTTTTTTTTTTTACACAGATTCTTTCTTTTTTGTGAAACTGTTCTAAATTATCCATCTAAATTATTTAACTCTTTCTTTATAAAAGTGAGCAATATTTTGCACATAAAATTCAACAAAAAATGGCCACACATCATGGCTCGGCTTTAAAGGATTTTTTTTCTTAACAATGAACAGTTTTCTCTAAACAAGTTAGAGCATAAATTAAAATAATAGAAAATATACATAACTATAACTATGCAGCACAGGAAAAATTAAAAACAGAAAAGGTTGCTGTATAATAATTTGACAGCTGCTAAAAGGAAATTAAAAACAAAACCAAGCTTCATTGTGTAACTCGACTGTAAAATTGAGCTTCTGTTTAACAGACATAAAAAATAACAATTTTATATATATATGTATATATGTATGTATGAATGTATGTGTGCGTGTGTGTGTGTGTGTGTGTAATTGAGCCATAATTCCATTCACAATCAAGAGCCATTTTTACTAGCAGGTGCACCCCAGCTTTCGCCATACTTTCCTTGGATGCCTGCCACATGGGACAGGCCAGGAAAAATCCCTCCTAGTCATTCCACCATATCAGTCCTAGTCTAGGGTGAGAAACTTTGCACTGTACACATGCATGAATATACCTCTCATAAGTCCCCAAAGGCAGCTATATCTCACCATTAGTCCCTCTCAGAAGTATTTTGCGGCACACAGTATTGACTTCTGGAATTATTTCAGCCAATCCCTGATATGATTTATGATGATGCATATTATTGATCACTTAAGGAGATATTTAGGTATTCAGAATAAAAAGTTATGCTCTCATTATGTTGATGGCATAAGGCGCCAGGCCAAGGAGAGAAGGGAGAGGTGGGAGGGAGTCACAGTACACATTACTGGAGAGGTAATTAGCAGGTCTGAGTAACAACAACGTTCTTTCTCTGTGCTATCCTGCTGCTTGAGTTGGGCTGACTTGCCTCAGTGTTAGCACAAATTGTTTCCGTTGCCCCACAGGTGGGAAACTAGCTCTCATCACCTCATAACCCTGGAGGATGTGAGACACAGCAACATATATTAAACTGCTATCCTCACAGTGTGAAACCAGCATCTTAGTGAGATATTTTACTCTTTATGGAGCCCATGGGGGACACACAAGTCCAATACAGCTCCCTTTTAGAGGGGCACTGTTGAAGATATGCATACAAACAACTGGGATTTAGAGTGGTTCAGCAGCCAGAGGCAAGAAAAGTGACAAGCTATTGGAGTGCTTTGGGCAATTGCATCAGCAATGGCAATGCCACCGGCACTAAGATAATAGAAAATGACGCGATGTACTTAATGTGAGATGGTGCATGGTTGAAGTCTTGGCAATTTCGAGGATGCTATTGCAGAGAAAGAGAGAAATACGTTCTAGAACACTGTTTATTGTCAATGGTGTATTAAATAGCAAAAATGTAATCATTTGATAGTGTTGTAGGGTCTAACAAATTACAGTTTTACAGATCATAAACTGCAGGGAACTTATTTTTAAAGTCAGAGGTTGCTAAAAACTTTTTTCCACTACGTCTTCTTCCACAAGGCAGTTTGGCTTTAAACCAAGGATGCCATTACCCTTGGTGGAGCTTGCTTCTGCGAGACACCAGACTTGGTTCGTGGGGGAGAAAAAAGAAGCCTGCAACACTCTCTGAAGCTGTTAATGTTTTATCCTATAATTCACAGGCTCAGGACCTGGGAATATGTCTTTGTGGGAAAGCCTTGGCTGGACATGGTGGAACCAGCATCATTAGTGCCTGTCTCCCCTGGGTGGCATGTGTGGAAATTACTGCTCCAATCAATAAGCAAAGTCCAAGTGTTGAAATATTTATCCAGACAGAGATTCATCCTTGTGGTTGACTGTCTGAGCACTCTTCCTGCACCTTAAAGGGTTATTCAGAAAGCCATATATGGACAAAAGTACACCTTGAAATCAATGGGGTGCCACTCACTGGCTGAGTGCTGAGTGCTACAGGAGTCCATTAATTTATTGTTAATACATGGGAGGAAGCTGTTGAGGAAGGGAGCCCCTCCCTGAGGTGTATGCAAGCGGTGTTGTCAAAATACTGACCTTTCAAACTTCATAATAATGTCTCATTATTTTGTAAACTTATGTCAAGACAGTTAGGTTGTTTAAAGTAGAGCCTATGTCAGAATGAATGTAAAAAATGTATTTGTAAAGTGTAGCAGCAGTTTCCATAAGATTGAAAGCTTCTTTCGTGAAATTAGAAATGATTAATCCAGCAAATACATTGCAAATTTCCTTTTTTCAGTGCTATTTTCATAAAATAGCAAAATAGCTATTTTCATAAAATAGCACTGAAACTGATTAATTCTGTAGGGGCCAGCACATATACACCCGACTTCACAGTGTGATTCTCTCTGCAAGACTTCCTTTGAACTCCAACACTTAGCTTGTTATCTCACTTTATCTTCCCACAGAGCATGATACGGACGATTAAAAGCTCCATGTGATACTTTGGCTAACATCTCATTATAATAGAGAGCCCATTTGTATTGCTTACCTCCATAGTTAGAGTCCACAAAGGATGACAGCTGACTTCCCTTCCTCTGCCTGAAGTGCCCTTCTGAAACATGCGCTCATTATGAACCCCTGAAAAATTGCTCTCATTTGTTAATTTAACATTTCCAAGACCCAGGAATGGACTTAGGACATTGTCTGACCACAAAATAATGTGGCCCTTTGAGATGTGCCTGTGTTAGCAAGCTCCTCTTTTCACTGCTTCGTTTCATTTACCGACACACCATCCCAATATGTCTTTGTTATTTTGGGAAGATAATTGGCTCAATTATGTCTCTACAATTCTCTGAAGAATCTGATGCTTCTAGGCCCCTTGACCTGCATCATTCCTCTCTAAATAAATCCAACAGAAAAAAAATTTACCCTGAAGGTAACAAAGCAGCACTTATTATTATCACCCATTTTTCTACTATGAGATGATGAGAAAAGTAGTGGAAATCTATAGCATTCTCAGAAAGCCACAGAACGAGGCCATTTATGGGGGGCCTGTCATGCAAAACCGCAGCAGTTTGCCCAACCTCTGCATCATTCCCCCAATGATAAACTGATCAAGTTGATAAAAGCAAAAAGTTCACGGTGATCATAAATCTCAGTACGGTATTGGTGGTAAAAGCTATCAAGGGGATATAAAGAGCTGATGACAACAGCGGAGTGTACACACAAACACCACTCGCTCTGACAAGAAGGCTCCTCGTCTCCATCCATAATGAAGTTGTATATCTCATTAACTAAAAGGTCTTCATCAGCCGCAGCATTACAGTGGTCCTAGACACAGTGTTTAATTAACATCATCAGCATTTTAATTGTCATTTGTTTGCCTTGTCGGTTTAGATTTTCAAGGTCGGTAAAAAGCTGCCTCGATGTGTTAGATGAGCCAAGATCCCTTTATAGAAGGAGTTAGTTACTGATGAAAGTAACGTAGAGCTCAGCCAGATCATACAACTGGTCACACAGCTGAACAGGGATACAACAGGCATGTGGGAAAGGTTTTAGTGCATGACGCCAGTCTATTAAGCTCCATTTCATGAAAAGAGGTGCAATGTTAGAGTACAAAGAGCATGACTGGAAAAATACATTTCTGTGGGAGGCGGAGGAATGTTTTACGCAGTATTCACGGAGAAAAGATCTGCAACTAATTCTGTCTACGCACTATAACCTCCTACAGTGAGTGAAGATACTGGAACACCTAATACTATAAACTATTTCATTAAGTCTGTATATGTGTACATCTAGTCAGGCTTTTTGTTTAAATTTATGTGCTTGTATGTGAAGCATATTTTTTGGAGATCCTCTGATTGGGGCTGTTTGTATGTGCAGCTTTACATGTCTGCACTTGTTCTGCAAGCTGTCTTTCATGCTCCAGCATGGACCTAGTCCAAGGCACCCAGCTGCTTTAAATCAACACTCAATCACGCTTCACCTCATTGCAGCTTAATTCTATCTGAAACACATTGGCCTGAACTGAGCACCTCTGTGTCTCCCTCTCTGCTCGCTGTAAATGGCCCCGTCTGGTTCCCTATCCTTCCAATATTACAAATCTAGAATATGTGGAACATACAGTACATGTAATTGGACAGGGATGCAGATGGTACCTAAAAATTGAATTTAATACTGAGCATCACAACCAAAATGGTCTCTGATTGTGATTTTACTGAGACACCTCTCTGGATTAGGAAGCCACAAATGAAACCATAAAAACAAGAAGAGGGAAAAAAAGCAATTTATTACAGGAATATTTGACAGACTATGTTTAAAAAATCTTTAGTAAGAATATTTCTCTTAAATGCAATGCAAATAAACCAAATAAGCTGGATCGTTTCCTCCATGGAATCACTATTATAAAGCTCGACACTTTAGAGATGTGGATCAATCGTGCTTTTTCAGGATCAAGATCATAACTGATTTCTGTGCTTCAAATATGTTAGGAATTTGTTCAGGCTGAAATGTGTGACAGTGAAAAGTAAATAAATAAATAACCTGGAAAGCAGAAAAAAATGTCCCTCTCAAATGTGATTCAGACTAAGTGTTCTTTACTTATTCTCCAATGTGAGACTTTCTCTCAGGGACTAAATGCTAAGGCCTTGAGTATTGGAGCAAAACAGACAGTTGGCACGCTTTTCAAAGAAGCAGCACAAACAAGCAGAGGACAGAAACGCAAAACAAAAGGTGTTACCATGAAAGCTCCTCTGCTAAGGCATATCTCACTGTGTGTTTGAGGCTTGCTGTTCAAATTACAAGAAGAAACTGCAAAGTTTTCTCAACCTGTAAAATAAGGCAAGAAAAAGAGAGTCCTCAATGAGGTAGTGTTAGCTTCCCGCCTCTCCAATTCCAGATGCTGAGATTCCAGCGTGAGAATGCGAGAATCCGCAACAGATTCAGTCACTGCTGAGCTCTTCCAGCATTCGATCAAAATTATTTGTGTTCAACGACTCCCTTTGTTGAAACAAATGAGAATTTCTACACTGACACACCGCCTACATGGAAATTCTTAACACCACCAGGTGATGCCTTTATCCCACTCCATGTTTTCTCAAGTGTTTTGGAATGAATGGATTGCAGCAGTGGAAAAACTTCAATATGATTTCAGAGAAAAGAAGAGAGAGCACAATGAAAGCTCGGTCATTAAATAGTATTCATGTGCTTTCTAGAAAAAGAAAAGACTAGAATTTGAGATTTATCTAATCTACCATTTGTAAAAGAATTTTACATTTTCGATTTATGTCTTCTTTTTTCATTAAAAAAAAGTTGGTTTTTTTTCTAATTTGCTTTTCTTTCATAGCACCAAATGCAATGTATTTATTCAATTAATTTCCAACTTGCCCACATGCAATTATATTGCCACATATAGCTTGATACAGCTTATCCTTTTTGTGACGGGTATCAATCAGTGACATATGTCCTGTCAGCAGTCTTCCTATTGATCTTGTATGCCATGAAATAGTATTAGTTTTTTTGAAATTTTTTTATTATTCTGTGTTGTATTCTTCCTTTAAGAGACACCACATTTTTAATTTATGTTCGCTGTAAACCACAATTATTTGAATTCAGTAAAAAGTGTGCTTAAAAAGTCTGTATGCGTTATGAATCTCCATGATATATCAGTTTCCCTGGTCTAAATTCACTAAAAATAAATAAATGTTAAGATACACCTGTATATCTGTGCAATCCGTTAAGAGGCCCTTATGTCTCCTTCGTAAGGGACAAAGAGGGATACATTTTTAATCATACATACTTTAATAAATACTCTGATTTGCGCTTTTTATATATGTTATTCCTTAGTTTAGTTATAATCTAGTGGAATTTAATCATATAATCAAAGTCCTCTGCAAAAGACTCACTGGAACTGACCCTTAATTTGTAACACATTTTTACATCCAGCTGAGGTAGAAGAACTCGCAGGTTGTTTTGTTTGCAAAATTATTTACTCTTCCATTGGCTAAACAGCTAATCGTTGGCCTTTAAAATAAACTCCGCTTGACCAATTCCTGTTTTCAATTACTTTGACTTTTTATTCTTATTTTGGTCTACTAGACCAAATACAACAATTATAATGGGTGCTTTTTTGTTCTACGTTGCTTGGTTATGAGTTTGGTTTTCCCTCTGGGGCTGCTATAAAAAGTAAAGTAGAAAAATCAGTGCCAAGCAGTAAGCTTTTAAAGCTTTTAAAACTGTACTGAAGCACAAGAAATTACAAGCGGTCAAAGGTTTGGCAACACACACTCAAGTCACAGAGCAACAACAAGCATATCTCCACTTGGGAATATTTTAATGTCAATGTCCTGGTTTATTCAAGGGTCTTCCAGATTTCCTCTGCTGTATTTTTACAGTAAAAAAATGAAGGTGCAATGAAAGTGCTGAAACAATGTTAAAACTAGTTTTGATACTGTTGAGTAATACTTTGTCAGGTTATATGTTCTGTGTCTCACGGTGAATATGCCCAAAGATTTAAACATGTGAGATGTTTTCTAAAGATTAGATATGGTCTTTCAAATCAGGGTTGATGTTTTTGTTTTGATTTTATCTGGCATTCATTGACTTTGCATGTCAATCAACAGACAGAGCCCTCTCTTTCTCCTCCTGACTTTACTCTTCTTTGAAGGCTGTAAAATCCTGGAGCATAATTAAGTTTAAGAACCATTTTAAAATTACTTGTAGAACTTTGAAGTCGGCTCACAGAACAAAGGCTATTCACAGCCAGTGGTCTGTGGAGTGTGATGCACATACAATACTTACCAGATTACTTGCTCTTGTTCAGCGCAGACACAATATACTCATTCCGCCTTTTTTTTCTCCCTCTGTGCTCTGTTTAGCAGATGCCCACACAGGGATGGGGAAAGCCATTGTTTCTAATTGCAAGGCTCAGGATTTTGATTACACTCTTGCCTTGAAAGCACAACACTGTAAAAGAACAATTGCTCCGAGAACACCAAGCAGCAGGCGGTGCAATTTCTGCCCCTTCTTAATGAGAGAGCATATCAGAAGGTAAAAGGGAGGAATTTATACTTTAATTCCTTTTCTAAAGTAATAAAATGTGGTGCTGCTAATTTATTAGTTTTATTAAAGGTAAAACTCACCGGAGGAGATATCCTCTCCATGTTGTGTCTCAGGCATCCTTCCATCTGGATCTGTTTTGGTCCCATTTTTTTTAATTACAAACCTCAGTGCAGATTTCTCTCAGGGATGCAATGGATTAATAAGATGACAAACTAAACCAGAACTTACACCAAAAACAGTTATGCAGCCCCAATTTGTTAAAAATTATCCTAAATTATTTTTACGTAGTCGCTCCTTTAGCATGCTAAATTATGAGTGTCATAATTTAACTATAAATATTATAATTTAAAAATAAAATTAGATTTCTTGCATAGTAACAGTTTCACAATTTAGAAAACAAAAACATGCATAATCTGCTTTCAGTTTAAAAATTTCAGTTCAAATTATTCAGAGCAAAGTTGATAGCATGATGTGCAACATTACTTATATTGCTAATGTAGATAATCTGTTTCTTTTATTTTATTTTGAAGAACAGTCCAAAAGTATATGATAATATATCTTAAAATAATAAAATTAGAATCAGAATTTATAAAAAAAAAACATTATGATTATTTATTTAAGAAAAAAATGTCTTTATGACTATTTACTGTGTGCATATAGAAATAATAATCATTGTGATAATCATCACCATAATCATCATAATTGTGTTGACCCCGTGTGGTAAGTCTGTTCTCCAAGAGGTGAATTTGTTTCTATAAACATGTTCCTTCTTCTTTGATTCTTTATTTTTATTCAATCAAGCAGCTTTGCGTTGATGACCTTCCTTAATACAAAAGAAACTGAAGTGGAAAACATCACACTGAAAAAAAAAAATCTTTACTTTCTCAGTGATGAGTGACAAATGACACTGGCTGGCTCTCTCTGTAAGTCATGGAAACCTTGAGCAAAACAGCCAAAACATTCTCATTAGCACATTAACTGTGACTTTCTGTTCCAACCTTTGCTTTGAATAGATCTAATTCAATTCGAAAGCACTCTAAGGTCTAATGTTGGACCTGAACTTTCTGGTAAAATAGGGAAAATATGGTTATTGTTTTGATCTACGATTATCTTCCTAAAGCTTTTTTTTTTTTTTTTATACCCAAAGCTTGACTGGACTGCCAAAACCAAAATGGTTAAAAAGATATATAACATATTAATCTAAAAGAATGAACTTATCAAATTCAAAATTTCCCAACATCTCAACATATTACTACTAATAATAATCATAATTACTATTATTATTATTATTATTATTATTGTTGTTGTTATCATTTTATATATGTACAAAGTTCTACATATTTAAAGATATATATCTTTAAATGTATATAATTATTTACAAATTTTAAGTGAGATTGTATAATAAAACTGTTTTATATTTTAATAAGAAAATGCAATTTACAGTAGTTGCCATTAAACAAATGAGGGACAATGGATAATTTAACTATGAGTTCATTCTGAATTTGAAATAACGTCTGACCGTGTTTTATTAGATAGCAAATTATTATTTAATCATTTAAACTTTCTCGTGAAATAAAAGAGAAATGAATAAGAAACGGATTTGTATTTAATGAGTCCTTGATAAATTAACAAATAAAGGAATCATTAATTATAGTTTTTAATGGAGTCCAGTAATGTAGATAATGTGAAGTTATCACAGAGGAGAAATAGAGATCCAGTAATAATGAATAATTAGAGCAGAAATATAAAATAATCAGATACTTTGCTTTTTCAGCTCCCTGGTAAAAATCTAAAGCATTGGTTTTGCAACAAGAAACCTGATGTGACATGAAAAAGTACTGGGTTATGGTTGTTGAATGTCTCAGCATTTTATTTATCAGATTTGGAACTTCCAAGTTTTTAAAAGATTTAGGCAATATATTGAGATTTAATTCACTCAGTCTGAAGGCTGGTCTTCTATGCTGGGAGAGCAAGAGAACCTTCGTTTAACAGTGCAAGTTATGCAGAAATAATGATTCAGGTTTCTACACTCAGTCAGCATAGCAACCCACCTGATTTTTAGCAAAGGTGAAAAAAAACTTACACCCAAGGGAGGTTAGACTTTTGTTTAAGCAATAAGTAGTTTGCTTTGCACATTATTACTTAAATATCAATCAAGATAGTGCATTAATTTCAGAACCGGTAATTTATCAATGTGTTATAGTAATCTGTCTCTTACCTAATGATTCATTGTAAGTTGTAAAACTCCATTGTATGAATAGAAATAGAAAATGATACATTTTGCATGGATAGATTGTTTTTATTCGATCTTATGTATTGTGACAGTAATTTAAAGAAAATGCCCTTGGCTTCTCTGTTAACTGTGTTCTTAGGTAACATTAGTTTATCACAAAAATTGAACAGGTTTTGTTATGAAAAAAGTGTCGTTGTTGGTTTGAAACAATCGGATATTTATTTTGTAGTCTCCACACAATTTCAGAGATATTGAAAATAATAGTTGACAAAGCAAAAAAAGAAAAAAAAAGCAACAATCAAGCACCATATAATTAGACACATCACTGTTTGATTATATTGCAGATCTAGAACCTCTGCAAATAGAGTAAAATCTATGTACTGATTCATCCTGCTTTTCTAATTTTAAAATTCATGTGGTTTTACCCAGAGGGCTTCAACTAATCAGCTTCTTTCATTCTTAGTCCACTCAAATTCATAACACAGGTGCTATCATGAAATTCTATAAAATAATTTGTTTTCTAAAACTGTAAATATATTTCTCAGGCATACAACACAGTGGGAGCCAGGGTGGGTAGATAAGTTGAGTCATGTATTATGTGATTTATACTGTTTGCCTCTAGTCAACAGGCTGGGTAAACAACAAACTTAAAAGGTAAACAGCGATGATGCACAGGGGCATACTCGTCTTGATTAATGAAAGGAAGTCAGATCTCATGCAGATTAGTACAGCGGAGGACAGCATCCTCTGTGAATATTAATTTCCCTTGAAGAGGTGTTTATGCCCCCTCTTCTCAAACAGCGCTCAACATATTGCACGAGGTCACTCAAGAAGGTCACATACAAAGTTCTCTTCCAGCTAAATTAAAGTTCTTCATTAATGGACTTAAAAGGTTTAGCATCCAATCAGTGTTATGCTGTTTTTTCTTCTTTAGCCATTTCAGCATCTTAATGGATGCCCTTATGTTTTAACAGACCTTTTTTTAAATCAAATTGAGTATTTAATGAAACTGAATTGCCTACTTTCTTTTAAACATTTGATTGCAGCCAGTTTACTAAATTGTTTTGCTTCTATTTTTTTATCTGTTGTACTGTTTTGCATCACTCATTTCAAGATTTTATTCAGCACCTTTTTTCTTCAAAGTGAATTCAAAAAAGGATAAAAGACAAGCATATTTTACTTTGAAAATTCAATCTTGAAAGTCTTTCTAAACAGATATTTAAAAACTTTTTGCATCAGCAAATACAGCATTTTTAAAATATTGGAAAGACCTTGATGAGGTTCTTCATTGTTAAGACACCAGTGCTTTAAAGCGCTGACACTCAAAGCTTAAACTGACCTTGACAGACTTTGTGAGACTAACACACCCTCATAGAGACAGATCTAAAGAGATAGCCACATATAAGACCAATCCACTCCTTTCACCTGTCAGTGTTCGTGAGGGAAAGGAGGAGAAGCAGGGACTTCTGCTTCAGGGTATCTGTGACAGAGTGAGTCTGTCTGGGAAGATCGGTTGGGGAGATTAACAGCTCAGTCCGTCTCTGTCACTGAGTACCGCTGAACCCTGACACAGCTTAAAGGTATTACTGGGTCACTGAAGTAAATGACATTGCAGAACTAATGGGAGAGGAGCAAGGAGGCTTGTAGAAAGCTGGACGTATTGATTTTTATAGGAAAATTATACAATAATGCATTAAGGTTTTCTCCATGCTGCATAATGTATGTATAATGTATGGTCATTCAACATAAAAACAAAACAAAACAAAACAAAACAAAACAAAACAAACATTAGAGATGAAGAAAAAATACTCCCTAATCCTTTTGTCAACTTTAAATTTACGGTCTACAGTTTCTTCTCTACTAAAATAGTTAATAAAAAGAGCATTTTCCAGAGCATTTAGGCAGAAGAACATTTCTGTACAGACACAATAACAACATATATAGTATGAAAATATACATTATTACTGTTTACTTAAATGGGTGCAATTTCTCGATTCCTAAAGGTGCCATAAGAGTTCTTCTTAATATATACAAATACAAGGGGAATGTCTGACCATCACTATTCAGGGAGAAAATAAGTTTTGTGTGTCCTATAAAGAAGCCTTTTCTGTTCCAGCAATATGTGTAGGGGAGGGAAAGAGCAGTAAAATGCTGTGCTCTAAACAGCCTGCAAAAATTAACCATCATACCAGCAATTTTTACAGCGTCTGTTTTAAAAATATGTGAAACCATTAAAAAGGTAAAGAAGAAGGTTTTAGAAACGTCTGTAGTGGCAATTTTTAAAACCCTTTAGAAAATCTTTATAGTAGTAACATTTCCCAAAAATGTGTATTTATTCAAAATACAGCTACATAATATAATATTTTACATTATAAATAAAAGCTAACAGAGAATTTTGTCATGCCATCAATTTAAATAGATCACCTCTAGTTTCATCTGTACAACAAGAAAAAAAGGACCATAAGAGAAATTAAATCAATGGGTCTGCACAAGAACATAGAAACTTACCTATAGGGATGGTTAGTGATTTACTTATGATCCTCTAATGTTTTCTAATGATGGATTTTATAAATTAAACCTTCATAATGTAACCACTTTATATTTTGCATCAGCACAAAATGTATCTCAATTTTTGGGGAAAGTGTCCCGTTTAAATGCTGTGAAACACGATCTTACAAAAAAGAACTGTTTAATACAAAGCAGCAGACACGCATTAAAAGCAACAATCATTTTTATGAATTTTAGAGGTGTTTTGGTTGTGGTGCTTTGGTGAATTTTCTGTTATACTTAACTATAGATGCGGCGGAAGTTGTATTTGATAGATTTTGCATTACTAGCGTCATTGGCTGGATAAAACTATCATCAAGCATCTTTTCCCCCTGACAATAAAGTCCACACATCATGTCTGCTGGAAATCTCTTTGATTTGACAGAATGTTGGAGCAAAAAAAGTGAACAAAAATGTAACTTGCTCTCAATAAGCAACACGCTTTGTGTGTGTTATTTATCTGCTTACATGCCACCAGGTAATAATATGTAAGCTCACCTGTGGTTTTGCTCATCTGTATGTTTTTCCTCCCAAAGCATGTGATGAACAAAAAATGTTTCCACACAAAGAATACGGCTCACTCGATATTGAAAGATACTTTCATATCACCCGATTTGTATATGCACTTTCACTGAACATTTAAATAAAAAAGATTAAAAGGAACTTGGGCCGTGCCTAATAGATCTGAATGTCAAGAATCAGATTTCTGACTGAACCAGTATATAAAAAATTAGTCATTGATAAATCTTAGTTAAACTTTCCAGCACAGTTTGGGACTCCTATTTTAGAAAATGGTTGCTATTCCTGAGGTGATAACAGTAATTTCATTAAATATACCTGCTCCACAGCGAACTAATATAGAGCACTGATTGCCCATGGGTGAGAGAAAAGCAGGAGATAAGACAAGCCTGCAGTGTTTTGAGTTGCAAGGGATTTATTAATTTTTGTATTGTTAAACCAAAAAGGTCTAGTGAGAAACTGGAGGTCTAAATTGGCTTGTGCTGTGAGTGGGTGTGTGTTTCAATGTGACTGAGTGTAAGGAAGAACAATGACTGTGTGCTAGGTCTCTGCTCTTGGGCTCTCAGCAGGTGATGATAAGGAACCATGACAAATACACACACTCACAACCATTTACAATCTGAATAGCAGTCATATGCTGTAGATTTCAGCCAGCAGCCGAAAGCTTACACTGGCATCCATCACTGACATAACAGGTGGCCTGGAGCTGACCAGGACAGACTTGTGAATATCAAATTTAAATGTGTCACAAATGAGAGTTAGATTATACACTTCTCTCGGTCCAAATCCAATGTTGGACTGCAATGTTTTTTGGTCATCTTGTTTTTTGTTTATTTTTTTGTCTTGTGAGGGTGAAACAACAATTTAGTTTGATTGCAATGTGAAAAGACTCCTGCAATGACTATTTTGCAATTCGGGGATGTTGGCTAAAGACTGCATGCAGCTGAGGAGAATCTATTTATGCCGAAGTTGTATATTTTACAACCAGACTGTATCTGCAGTGAGCTGGAAGACAACCAAGGTTTTACCCTAAGAGAAAAGCACATTTCTTCTAAAAGAGTTGCCATAAATATGGACTTCATTTTGCTTTAAATGTACACCTGTGGCATTCTAAAGGGCAGTTAATATGAGAGACTAACAGTCTTGTACTGTTTCTATTTTATCCTGAAGAGTAAACAAAAAGAGAAAAATGGAAATTCACAGTAAACTTTATTCAGACATAGACCTCATGAAGTGATATACCCAAAGCTGCCATTTGACATTATTTCTTCACATATTTTGTGCTGTTCCTCATTTAGTTTTCATTCCATCTGGTGCACCTTTAGCTTCTCCATCAGAAGAAGAAAAAGGTAAAAGCCACTTTTCAAGGGGAGAGTAAATAACCTGTACAATAGACCTTGCTGGGGCTTGGCTTTTCTGTTTTTGCTTAGACCTTTGAGAATGCCTCTGTTATCATAAAAACGTTAGATAGCTTGGGTATAATCAAATAGCTAGTCTTTTGTGGATTAGGAAGACAGTTGTTTTATTTTTTATTTTTTTGCTTTATAATGTCCTCTTTTAAAATGACTCAAACTAGGTATACCTTTTTTAAGGAAAGAGCATATTTTAAAATGTAGAATTTACTTAGTCTAGCCTAAGAAGGACAAAATATTGCTTTGGGTTAAAAAAATGCATTGCAAAGGGTTTTCATAACCCTTTACCCTCCTCAGTTCTTCACATTACAACCAGAAAACCTAAATATATCATTTTTAATTTTGCTGTGTGAATAAGAATCTGAAAATCTACCACACACTCAGATACTTAACAAAGAGTCACACATCTCCGTATTACAACATAATCAGATGTCTTATTTACTGTATCAAAGATTGTGTTTGATCTATACTAAAAGAGTACTTACACTCAAAAGCCAGAAATGGCATATGCCAAAAATATTGAAGATTTAGCAAATCATGTGCATGCACAAAAACAAACAAATTTCCTTTATAAATCATACCTCTGCACAGAAGGGTCCACCTCCTGCTTGGTCCTCTACATGCTCAGATTCAGCCATAAATAATCCAAGCAAAGCACAGCATATCATTGTGTATTTAAATGACCCAGATGATCAAGGTTATTTTATGGTTGACAATTGTAACTTTAGAAAAGTGATTGAAAAAGGTTACTTTAGGTGAGGGAGAGATGTGTTGATGAGTGAAGTGGAAAGGCAAATAAATATGTTTGGAGGTTACACTAGTATCATGACAAATAAAAGGAAGTATCATAAATGTAAACAGTGTCTGGAGTATGGACTGATCATATTAAAGGGATATTGTGTGTGAATTACTGCCATATTGCAGTGCAAAGGTGGCAACAGTAGCTGCTATGAGTCAAAAAGCCTCTACAACACAGACATAACCATGTCATCCAAACTGGAGTGAAGTTTGCTTGATTGTTATTTATTTCAAGCAAGTTATAAGCCTGTACAAAATGGCATTTACTGTGACAAAAGCCAGTGCTCTTCACAGCTTTTAAAGCAAAAACTCTGTACCAATGAGATCAGTATGTGTATGTGGGATCTACTATTATGCTTTCTATGGTAATGAGCAACACTGTCTAATTAAACCAAATGGATAAAGTTAGTTTTACGCTTATAAAGGCAGCACAGTTCAATTACTTGTCAAGGAGGAACTCTGTAACGTCAGTAGCCCTTTTGAATTTTTTTCTTTTTTATTAGCTCTTTCTACCTGGAGTAGGCTTTGGTTTCGTTGTTTCTTAAGTTCTCCTTTCCACTTTCTTGGGGAAGCTAAAACCAGTGCCTGTGCTGCTGCTGCATATCCATGGTCCTGGATTGTGCTGCACTAGTGCAGACTTTCAGTTGTTGGGTTAGCATCTCAAAATGATCCTTATCTTAACCTCTCAATCATAATGAACTGCCAGTAAGGGGGACCACATTGTTATTACGTGCATTTGTATTATTTTATCCCTTGCCGGCATCTGTACTTTAAAGGTGATTCAGACTGTCATGGTGCTTTGCGAACGGGTGACCAGCCTTACATGTAAACTAATATAGCATTATTTGTTTATGAAAATGTATCTGATTGTTTGTGGAGGTAAAAATATCCCCATAATAACACATTAGTAAATGCAGTCATCAATTTCAGACAGCAAAAAAGAGAAATTGTTACACAATATTTCTTTAAGAAAGATAGCCTAGGTGACACGGTGTATTGGAGATTTACAGTACAAGGGTGCGCATGTTTTAAAAGAAGATTTGCAGAATGTTTTGCCGTGTTGGGTGACTGTTTTGGGGTCAAATGATTTTATCGTCATTTCAATTTATTTTTTCGATTTTATTTTGACTTCTATAACAGTACAGCCATGGCATATGCAGCTTTTCTGATTTATTTCACTGCTTGGCTTTTACTGGTCCTTTAATTATGCTGCTCAGCTGTCTATCAGCAGAACCTCCATCTCCAAACTGCTGAATTCTCTCTTCTTTGACTTCATAGCCAGTTCTGTGAATGAACAATCATGGAACTTGTAGCCTTATATAGCATTATTCTGCAGATTTACATTTCTCAGGAAGGCTTGCTCACTTGAAAATGCTTTAAGGAGGATATTTTATGATCATTTACTAAAGTTTATAATGTTTGCTGAATCTGATTCATTCATAAAAGCCTACAGTAGGACAAAAGAGAAAGAAAAGAAAAATTTTCGTTAAGAATACATAAATACTGTTGGATGAGGCATGGGTGTCACAGCCGTACTAAAATGTTTACAGCAATTAGAGTGAAAGCCTCATACCTTGCAACATTCATGTATAGCATTATGGTTCAGCTCACTCTTTTGATAATCAGGAGTGGAATGTGATGGTGAGAATACATTCAAATGTTGCACTCTAATTTAAGGATTGGAGTTGCTCATAGGGCTTTTTTAATTTATTTGACAGGTCTTCATATATACATATGGTTCAGCAGTGCTACAACCAATTATACTGTGATATTGGATGCTTATGATGATCTTGATCTAGGATTTTTTGTCTTATAAAAAGTGACATTGGACATCCAACAGAGTCTGGTTTCAGCTCTCCACCTCTTCAGCTGTGTCACCATTTCCCCCGCTCCTCCAAAATGTGCATACACATGGATCAGTGTTGGCATGAGGGACAGCAAGTTTCTATACCAAGTGTATTTTTTAAACATTAAACACTGGAAGGGGCATTTTAAGTTTCAGGGCTTATTTTGCAATGGAAAGGTTGTTACTACTGTTATAAGGTTTTTTGTTTTTGTAGAAACAAACCCTCCAATCAGAGCCAGATAAACTCCAAACTAAAAAGGCATACAATGACTTTGCAAAGTTCTTCACTGAGAAAATACACCATGTTAGAAAAGCACTCTGTACATCAATGTGAACTCTAGTACCATGCTGTCACCAGTTAGAATAAACTCTCTTGAAATGACCCAATTCTGCCAAATAAACTCCAAAGGTTTAGAAGATATCATTCAGCAGCTTAACTCCTCTTCCTGCTGTTTTGATGTTTTACCCAAAGATTTATTAGGAAGATTTTAACCTTTTTAGAGTCTGATTTGTTTCAAATCATAAACACTTCTCTTACATTAGGTGTTTTCCCCCAGGCCTCAAAATCAGCACTTATCAAACCATTGTTAAAAAAGAGCAGCTTGGAGAAATTTATCCTGCAAAACTACAAGCCCATCTCAAACCTAACATAATAAGGCAATATTGGAATTCTACTTCTATAGTAAACCTAAACAGCAGAGTTATACAAAAAGACTGTCGGGAAAAGACGGGAACTATAGAACCTTCGATACCCAAAAAATGAACTAACAGCTAAACACCTAGTAGCTCAATGTTCCAACATTCGCTGAAGGCCTTTACTTTTACAGTTAGAGTGCCTGTAGATTCAACAAATGCAAGCTATGCCAATGGGGAACCAAGACACAAGGTCAGATGAGGGCACTACCATCAACCCTCCTTATATTGGGTACCAAGCCCTAATGATGCAAGGACAAGAGAATGAGAGAACCACTGACCTAAGAAATAAGATCATGGCTCATGGCTATGAGAACTGGTCAACCCGGTCAAGCATCACATAACAATGATATACAGTGGTTAAAAAAGCTGACCATGCTAACAGCATAATAAGAGCTGACCATGCTAACTTTCCTGAACAAGATCCAATGAGCATCACAATGGCAGACCTCCAACAAAGACTGTCAGGTATAAAGAACCGGACATGATCAACACCCGCTGGCTGATGAAGCTGACTTCTCTGACTTCTAAATTATTTCCTATCCTCTTTTTTTACCTGAATTTTTTCCATTCTTCTTAAGAGACTCAGCAGACATTTGGTATGTGTGTTTGCCACTGGATTTTTTTTTCTGTTTGAACAACGGTAGATATATGCTCTGGAAGTAAGGAAAACAGTTTATTAAACTCTGTATCTCTGGAGCAGTTCAACATTAAGACCATGTTGGTATAAGACTAGATATATCCCCTAAATGGTGAATGAAGTTACTTTTAGTAACTTGGTTTAAAAAAAAAGCTGTAAAATAGGATACATGATAATTTTATTATATTTTATTTGCATTGGATGACTTTATGGTATCAATCACTTGCTTCAAATGTTCTTCAGTACTACTAAAGAGAGACCTATATAACAAACTGTTCAAACTTTCTGGTTCTAACTCTACAGTACTTAAGACAGACACAGGAAGATAACTTTGCCACCACTATTTTTAAAAAAAAGACTCCATTGATTCAAACTCAAATTAAGCAAGATACTTACAGATATTGTTTACTCATGTACCCCTTGCATACAAGCAACCGCTTCATTTTCTCACATGTTCTGGGGTTATTCTGAACTATCAACGTTCTGGTCAAACGTTTTCTTTAAAATGGCTCTACATTACTTTATTGATTTGAATCCTCTTACAGCTGTTCTTATAATAATAGACCAAAAAGTAGTAAAAAGAAAATCGCAATGCGAAGTGATATAATTTGCATTTTTGCTTAGACTGTGCTTAAATTTTCTGGAAGCAGACAGAGCCCCTACTCATGTGAATGGGTCAGAGATGCTATAATGCACTTGAAGACAGAAAAAAAATAGATACTCTTTGCAAGGGCGTGATGAAAAATTTAGGAATGTATGATCATCTTCCTATATTTATTTTTACAAAAAAGGACAAAATAGACCAGCACTATAATACTTAACTCATAGAAACATAAAAACAGTTTTTTGTATCATTTAGAGATAATTAATCAAATTTTATTTAAAACATACTGTATGCTCTTTTCTTTAATCATTTAATAGATCATCAATTTTTAAACTTTTTTCTGTGGTTCTTATATCTTGTTCTGATTTTGTTTTATTTTTTGTTTGCCTGTGTGTTATTGTGATAATATGTCATATTTGCACTGCTTATAGATTTGTTTCTATGTTTTATTTTCAATGCACTTATTGTATGCTCTTTCCATTGTCTGGAAGCTTTACCTGACCAAATATTTTACTATTACTATTATGTTGGAATAAAAATAAAGTAAACATTTTCAATAAAAAGAGTGTTAAAAAACTTTTTTCCCTTTCTGGCAAGAGTACTACTAATAATAAACTTATTAAAATCTAACATGGTTGTGCTCCTCTGAGTTTAGAACTGTAATTACACTCTGGAGTAACCACTGTGGAGTAACAGTCGACCTTAGAACCTATAAAGCTGCCTCCATTAAAATTCTCAAGAAGAGGAATCACAAAACAAAAAGCACAATGGTAATGGTGTATCTGAGCTTTATTTCACATGTTACCACATGTTTCCCCAAATGTAAATCTAAAGATATCCTTCAAACTAGGCTGTATCATATATTTTACAATGGGGATGCATGTAGGAGTTTATTTTTAAATTCTTTGCGTGTAATGTTCTTACTCATTGCTCATTAAACCAGCACCAACTAATTTACTGTTTTATTGTTTTACCTTAATCATCTATGTTCTTTTTTGTATTGTTCCCTTAATTTGCAGTAGAGATCAATAACTGTCTTAGCATAGATTTTTGAGTGCCAGTTCATTGTTTTCTTATTAAAGAGTTTAAACATTTCACTTTGAATGTGTTTTACCTACACACAACAAAAAAGAAAAAAAAACGATTTACTTCTCGAAGCCCTGACTGTGTAAAATGCCATGTATTGTAAAGTGTTATCTTTGCTGCTTGTGAGTGTAAAATAGAAGATGTTTGTTAGCTCACGCATAGTCATTGAGATATGTGTGCTTTTTTTACTGTTAATAGAGTAGATTTTCTATGTGCTATATATTGACTCAATATATAGTGAAAAGTTCTGCAGATGTCACTATGGTATTTTGATTTACAGAAATGTCTGCCAAGCCTCGGATAGTCTGGCAATTGCCAAGTGGGTAGCAGAGACGTGTAGCTGAGGCTTGGATTCACCACGCCACGTGTCGCAGAAAACACCTCAAGGAAGACACTATGATTGTCTCAACATGCATATCAGCCCTATCCTGCTGCCATTTCACACTAAATAATTATTTATCATGACATGGATAGATTTGACAGCCTCAACCTACCTTTTGAATTCAGCAGCAGTTACAGGCAGAGCACATGGTAATTTATGTCCTTGATTCAGTTTAGATCAGCTTTATAAGGGAACAAGCGATTCGTGGAGGATTGGCCTATAGGGAACAATGTTGTTTGTAAAAACCAAAAAGCTAATGGCTCAATGAATGACACTGAGAAGTCCCTTTATAACAAATGGTCGTGTGTGTCTGACTCATAGACTGGATAATTTTCTCTCTCCCCTGGGGGAGACTCCGTAGGTATGGCTGTTGGCAGATGCATAGGTTAGTTTTTCCGTGAACAACCAAGCGACCAAGCGACTCTTACAATGATGGAACAACATATAAAAACACATCCTTCTTAAATGTTCCAAGCTCAGAAAAACACTCCAGAGAGCTCCAACTTCTCTCAATCTCATTTGACCTGTTTTGTCCCCTTTGAAAGAAGCTCAAGATTGTTATAAAAGTAAAAAAAAAACAATGCAATCCTTATAGGGGTTGAAGCAAAAAGCTGCGACCCAACGCAAAGGAATAGCTGTATCTCAGTCTATGAAAACGTCAGCTGGTGTCCATAACAAAGCCACTCCTACCAATGTCACTTACGCTTTCTCCCCCAGTCACTGAGCGGTGCTAGAGTCCTTTGGATGGCAGTGGTTTTTTGATAAAAGGGTTAGGGTCCTTGAAATTATTACAGAAATCGTGAATAAGGTTTTGGTCTACAAAAAATAGTAGAAAATGTAAATACGTTATCAACACCTTAAAGGTACAGTGTGTAATACTTTCAAGGATTTAGTGACAAATGTAAAGATATATATATAAGTGTGGTTAATTATGTTATTTATTACTATTTAGAAACTGAAATTCTCAATCCTTATGGCGGTATTCTTTTAGAAATTGTTATTCATAATAACATTGAAACTGGTAATTTTAGAAGCATACCTTTTGCACTGAGGCTAATCATTTCCCGGGCTCAAAATTTTGGTACCAGGAGTGGATTTTTGTGCAAAAAAAGAACAATTTAAAAAATGAAACTATTTACATATGCAATAACTTGTTGCGACACAATGGCATTTTATGAACTTTTCATTAGGAAACACAACAGCAAACAAGACCTCCTTGATTACTGACATGCACTGTCTCATTTACTGAGTTCTGTTGAAAAACCGTCCACGGATGAGTTGTGTTCACTTTCCGCCCACCCAGGGAACGGTATAAATGTTTCGATATTTTAATAGATTTATTATTGAGGTGGTAAATATGTTATTTACTCAAATTTTTCAGACTGTAATAAACACATGCCCTACTAACTACATGTTAGAACAATAACTGAAAGTATGAATCGAGTTCAAATCATGGTCAAACAACTTCAATTCAAAATAAACATTTATTAACAAAAATTGTTCAGCTTCAAGTCAAACATATTTCAGTTTAATACTCTTGACTAAAAACTAGTGAAACTCAACTAAAACTGAAATACTATGTACAAAGAAGAAGGAAAAACATGGTTGAAAACCATAATTATTGAGATGATCGCAGTATAATGTGAATTTTATGTTTGAGAACCAATGTTTATCTTGAAGAATTAGGAATGTGAAGAAATTAGCTTTTGGCTAATTTAGAGTAATAGGAATGTTTTCAAACCAATTCACAATGCAAATCCATAATGTGAATAAATTGTTATCATGCCAAATAATGTTTTATTAAATGGTTTGCTTAATCAGACATCAAGAATCTTTAGGTAATTGATTCTTAATGTTATTTGAGTGAGCTAGCAGTTAGCAAAAAATAGGATTCCATTAAATGACTGTTGTACATAATTTGGTAATCAAAATGTAATGATGGCAGAACACATAAATTCTAACGTTATATCAGTGTTTAAAAAAATAACAGCTCAAAACCTAACTTTAGCATAATGAGATCCATCTTGTTAACTTTGTCTTTACTCAACAGTAAACACATGAAATGATCAATATCATCAAAACCATATTGTTTTTAGCAAAAAACCCTCCCTGATATGCCAGACCTTGTACATCTGTCCGAGTCCATGTTGTGAAAGTTTTGAGTTTTCTCCAGCAGTTTACATATTAGCATGGCAGGCTCACAGTGAAGGGGGTTCCTCTTTCCAATGTGTCACACACGGAGTCTCTTCTCCTCCACTCTGTTCATCTCTCCAAGCATCTAGGGATCTCGGAGCAAAGTCCAGAGCAGCACTGAGGCAATCTGCACCTTCTACCACAGAGAAAATGTTTAAGCCATGATATCAAGTTTGAACATTGACTAACATGGACCAATGGCCAGGGTAGTTCATTTTGAAAATTGGTGAAGTGTAATGTTTACTCTCCTCTCCAAATTGCTTCAACCCCCCACTCACAGGAACCTTGGAAGACGCAACCACACTGACGTGCAAGAGACTCGAGGCTAGTATCTGAGAGGAAAGGACATTAGCCTTCCTGCTGCTGACCTGAAATGATAAGCTTTCTTGAAATTTGGAGACTCTTCATCTTTCCAAAACAGAGATCAACAGAGGTTACCCGCCTTGAAAATTAGGGAAAGCATTAGCAGCAGGAAAATTGGGTTTCAATCACTAAAATTACCATTTTTGCATTTCCTCATATGCTTATTATTTTAATGGCCAAAATATGACCAAAGAGTTTGTCTGGTAGCTACAATTATTATCATCATAAGTCAAACTTTGTTAAAGAAGCTAGGTGGCTTTTACCTGAATTATTCCCTGAGGAACTGTCACAGAAGGTTAAGAATTAATGAATCAAAAGGTTACTGATTTCTGATTTAAAATGACATTTGAGAAAATCTGATTGTACCATGTTTTTTTTCATTTAACTCCTTGCATTGGGAACTGCCTTGAACTCAGTACAAACCAATTCCCAAATGAGTGAAATGCTAATTCTAGCTATTTCCAAACTGTTAAAGATAAAATTTGGTTCTCAAACATAAAATTCTTGCCAAACTGTTAAATCATTGCACAATTTTGTATTAATTTGGTTTTCAACCATTCTTATGTTCCTTTTTCTGTGTGTTCATAGTAGCTTAGTTTAGTTGAGTTTTATTTGTCTAAGACTGCTCCACCTTTATTCCTGCCCTTCTCATGTTAACTCATTATCCTGCATAGACTGCCCTAATTCCCTCGTATTCTTAATATCAACAAAAGCATCCAAGAGTAAAAAAGCATAATGAGTTTTTGTGTGTCTACATGTTTGTGCTGGAGCTGAGTATTGGTCATCAAAAAGTGTTCAAGTCCCATAAGCTGCAAGTCAGGTGGAAATGAAAAAAGAGGAAAGAGGAATTACTCTAGCCATTGGAGAGATGTGGGCAGACCTCAGGAGTCATGAAGATGCAGGTGTTTGGCTGCTTTCTGCTGAGCAGGTGTATGTATTTGTGCGTGCACCCTTGCATAAGAATAATGCAGGCCAGCAAAATATTGAAAAAAAAACCCCAGCAATCTCTAAGATGGGAAGGATTATTCTGATGACTGAAAAATGATTACATCATTAATGTGCATTCCCAAAACAACAACACCTGCATACCTCCTGCTTGTCAGAAAAAAAAAATCTACCTAGAGAAGCCAGAAGTGGTACGAGTTTAGGTGTTACAGTTCTTTAGTCTAATTCCAAAAGCATTAGTGCCTGAACTCGGACCACCTGGGATAAACATTTTCTATGAGTTGTGAGCAAAGTAAAAATTAGAAAGAGCACACAGAGCTGGAACATTCCTACATGTTGCATAACCTTTAACCGCATTGTATGGTTGTCTTGAAAAACACCTTTAGTAATTATGATTGATTTCCCTGTCTATTGTGTTCACATAATCTTTATTAGAGACTGACTATCCAAAAATGTACACTAAAGAGAGATTAGCATTCAGTATATATTTAAAATTTCCTTTCCTGCATAGAATGTATTTTAACCTTAGGTAAACATCTCTTTAAGATGTGTTAATGTTAAGAAGCAATAATATTTTCTGTGGCGTTTGAGTTCTAGAGTGTGTGTATGTGATCCTTTTGTTTGTTTAGTGTTTGTTGCCTTCTGGAGCTGTGTCTCATTTAGCTGGCTGCGTCCTTGGAAGGACGCATTTTAAGGCCAGTTACGTCATAACGCTGCGCGGAGGCTGTCCCAATTCAGAGAACGCTTAAAATGCAGCCTTCGAATGCGTCCTCATT
>JAUZNJ010030087.1:0-14996 GCA_034780135.1 Jordanella pulchra
ATGAAAGGGTTAAAACACAATCAGTGTTCCTATATATAAGAATGAAAGGGTTAAAACACAATCAGTGTTCCCATATATATCAATGAAAGGGTTAAAACACAATTAGTGTTCCTATATATAAGAATGAAAGGGTTAAAACACAATCAGTGTTCCTATATATAAGAATGAAAGGGTTAAAACACAATCAGTGTTCCTATATATAAGAATGAAAGGGTTAAAACACAATCAGTGTTCCCATATAAAACTAGATGGTTATCTGTGCGGTATTTTTCTAATAGGTCAGGGAACGGAGTTCAGTTTAATGTTCATATGCGTGATAAATTGAGAGTGTGGAGTGAGAGGGTGTGAAGACATTAAAATGCGTGAGTCTCACCCCCAATGCAGGTGAGCTGGCTGCCCTGTAAGCCCACACTCTGCAAGACAGGACCAACCTGACCATATCTGTTCAATGTTGGAACTGTGTCTCTCCACCACATACTTCCAATTTAACCAAGCTTTCTACAGGCAGAAGCATGGGTGTGGGATGGGCTCTCCTGTGTCCCCCATAGTGGCAAACTTATACATGGAAGAAGTGAAAAGCAGAGCCCTACACACATAGATGGGCACCAAACCCCGTCACTGGCTTAGATACATGTGGATGACACATGGGTCAAAATAAAGACTGAGGAAATTAACACTTTCACAGACCACATCAACACAGTGGACAGAAACATCAAGTTCACCAGGGAAGATGTGAAATGATGGTGCCCCTTACATAACTTTTAGTCACACCTACAGTATGTTTATCTCTTTTCTCCTGCATCAGTCAGAACTGATGAAGTCTCTTGGATGAGAGGCGAAACGTTTTCTAGAAAACTACACATCCCGTTGCCTAAACGGAACTTTCTAAGCTTAACCTGTTCACCACCTCTCTGTACTCAGCATCGTGTCCATCTTTGATGCACCCAATGACTGTACAGTCATCTGAGTATTTCTGCAGGTAACAGGACTCTGTTACTGGAAATCAGAGGTGTAGAGAGAAAAAAGGAATGGTGAGATTACTGTCCCCTGTGGTGCGCCTGCGCTGCTGACTACTTGATCAGACAGTGGACCCTTCAGCCTAACAAACTTTTATCTGTTTGTCTGGTAGTCTTTTATGCGGGCAATGGTTGATGCCTCCAGCTGAGTCTTCTATAGTTTCTCATAAAGTAAGTCATGCTGAATTGTGTTAAATACATTGGAGACATCAAAGATCATGATCCTCATACTCCTGTCTGCTTTGTCTAAATGACAGTGGGTTTTTTCAAGCCGGTGTATGATGGCATCTCCAACTCCACGGCAATACGCAAACTGTAGGGGGTCCTGATAGCTGCTGGCTTGTTTGTTGAGAAGAACCAACAGAAGTCTCTCTAGGAACTTCATGATGTGGGATGTCAGGGCAACAGGTCTATAGTCACTGAGGACTTTTGGGTGAGACTTCTTTGGTACTGGAACAAGGCAGGAGGTCTTCCACATCACTGGAACTGTCTCCTAGGTCAGGCTAAGGTTGAAGAGGTGCTGTAGGATCCCACAGAGCTGCTTTGCACAGACCTTCAGGACTCTGAGACTGACACCATCAAGACCTGGCGACTTACCATTCAGTCTCTCCATTTGCCTCTTCACTTGACTTCTAGAGACAGATAGGTAAAAAGACAGAGGGAACAACATTGTCTTCTGATTCAGCTAGCAACAAACTCATAGAAGTAGACAAGCCAATGGTAAAGGATGTCCATGTGACTGTGAGCAGGAGAGAAAGATGCTGAGCTTGTTCCTGAACTGCACCTGTTGACACCTGTTGAGTAATGTATTCAGTTCACTGCCTCTGTCCAGACTGTTCTTCTGTTGTCCTTGACCACGCATCTCTGATATTGTTTTGCTGGAGCTTGTTTTCCAGCCTCCTCCTGTATGTCTCCTTGGTTTCTCTTATTTTTACCTTATGTTGCTTCTGTATACTCCACCATAATTCTCTGTCTCCCTTCTTAAAGATAACGAAAAGTTTTTTCTAGTTGAGCATTTGCTCCAGATCACTTGTATTATTTGGGAAGCATTTCACTGTTATGGTAGGGATGGTGTTATCCAAACAGAAATTTATGTTGTCAGTCACACACTCAGTCATTGCATTTGCGTCCTCTTGATGTGGCTGGCACAGATTATCCCAATCTGCAGCCTCAAAATAACCTTGCAGGGCTTCTTCAGCTCCCGTTGACCAGATTCTTACAGTTCTTTATAATGCAGGTTATCCCTTATAAAGTGGCTTTTACTCTGACCAGAGAAAAACAAGATTGTGATCGGATTTGAAGTTCTTCCAGCCTGTTTCTCACGTTGCCCATGATAATGGATGTAAGAGATGCTCCTTTTCTGCATCCACGTCACCTCTTCAACTTTTCAACTGTTACTTGTGGAAGAAGCCGATATATTATTTCAGCTTGTAACTACGCTCCCAGGTGTAGAAAATATATTAGCTATATTTGCTGTGGTTACACATCAAAAACAGTTTCCAAAAAGTACAAAAATATCTGTAAAATCCTTCTACTTTTACAGCACTCAACAACTGAAGTGAAAACCCTAAAAAAAATGAAACTCTGATCCATAAAACAGAGGAACTAATGTTCTCTTAAAAAATAATACCACAGTAAAGCTAGCAGAGAAACTCCAACATGCAGTCCCTGTCCCCTTGGCTGACTGTGGTTGGTTTCATCTCTTTCCAGATGAAAACGCTGTGTGCTCTAACTTGTTTAGCTATAGAGGGTATACAGAGGAAGAGATATGCACTTTTAATTATGGAATTGTCATATTTGGGTTCAATAAAGTTAGCCTACATGCAGAACACCACAGGAGACACGGTCAGTTAAATGATTTTTTTGAAAATAAACAGAACTTTATGAACAGTTCTTCAGGTTAAGTCTCTGTGTTCTTGTGAAAGGGATACTCATTTTCTCACCGCACTAAGCGGAACAGAAGGTAGAGAGAAACGTTCATTAACCCTCTGGAGTCCAGTGTATAATTGGCCATTTTTAACTTACTTTACTTTACTTTTGATTTTTACTTTATATTTCACTTAGAAAAAAATTTACCCTGGATTGCTTGTGTCATTTTTTTCAGCACAACTTCACAGTTTTCTTTCCATTTTGGCATACTATATTAACACAATGGACCTAAAATCACACAAAAAAACATAAAATCCGAGTAAAAAAAAGCTATATTTTTAATGTGAAAACCACAAATATGTTTATCAAACCATTTTCACAACTTAGAACACAACTATAGATTGTAAATTACAAAACCAACAAACAATTTTTTAAACGAAAAAAGTAATTTATGAATTTTTTGGCATAAAATGCAGGCATTACCTCAGGCATTTTTTTTGTACAGCTACTTACAAAACATTGTAGTGTCTCAGGAAAATATGTTTTTGACAGAGCAATTTTCTAACGTAATACGCAAATAGAAATTGTACATTTTAAAACAAATTACACACTCTTATCACATGACAAAGTAATTTATCACTATATACATAAAATACAGGCAATGCCTCAGAGATTGTATGTCTGTCCCCTTGCATTTTTCCCTAATTCTTTGTTTTTTGCAGCATTTTTTTTGTTGTTGTTTGTGCAGATGGTCTTGACTGTATCATTTGCAAAAAAACAAAAGAAAAAGGTAATATGCTCTGTGGGGGGAAAGTGTCTCTAGCTGGACTCTGAGGCTGGAACCTGTTTACTGCTTGGACTGTGTCAGCAGCATCCTCTTTTCTCCAAGCCTCAGAGTTTATGTCTGCCTCTGTTGTCTGAGCCAGCGGAGTTTGCGACCTGGTGGCTGTGTCCTGCCGTCGCAGTCCTGTCCTCTGGGCGGATCTCCGACTTATTGGAGGCTTCCCTGTCTCATCTTCCCCCTCTTCCTCTCTCTCCTCTTCCAATACAAAAGACGGATCATCCACCTTGCTGTCAAATTCATCACTTTCTGCTCCGGAGTCGCGCTCCGTCATTTCTGCCTCAGCTGCCTCTCCCCGTCTTTCCCTTTTCCCGTAGCAACCAAATCCCGCGCTTTGTGATGGCCTATCATGGCTAACATGGCCTATCAAAAAATTTAAAAACTGATGTATAGTTTGAGGTCCGCACTTTCTACAGAAGTTGAAACAGTGACTATATAAATAAACTGAATTGAAATTGAAATTGACGCATCAACGCTGAGTTTTGCCATTACACCACGTGTTAGTCAGCCATGTCTGTTTGACGCACCGGCGCGTCACTCGACTCCAGAGGATTAAGCATAGAAATCAGAGCGCAGAAGTTAAAGGGACAACAGTCTTACTTGGAGAGTCATAGTAACAGATCTTGGGGGGTTCTTGTAAGGATGATTGACTGACTGAAGAAAAGGTTCCTTTGGGAAAGGGTCCAGTTCCAAAAAGATCTAATTGGCAGATCTTTTAGTGCAGAGAGAGGAGCAGGCTGAGGCGGAGGGCGGAACAGGAAGACTGCACTTGATGGGTCCTCGAGGAGCGGTCTGCTGATTGAAATTACCTGACTGAAGCTGACGATCAACTAAAGAGGAGCGAAAAGGTTTGGGCAACCAGTGGGTATAATCCACGGTGTCTCAGGAAAACATGAGGAACACTTAGATCGGATTTCTCTGCACAAAACTCCATTATTTCTCAGGAAGAGACAACACCTGGAGAGGAGGACAACAACGAATTACTAAAAATATCACAAACTCTAAGTAAACTCTGGGCTGGAGGGCGCTGAATACCAAAGAAGGCAACACTCAGGCGTTGACGGGTCGGCGTGTAGCCTTTTTAAGTTCTCACTAATGAGAACATGAGCCACAGCTGTGCATTCCAAAAATGCTCGAGCCCAGTGTCCGGCTCCATTGAGTGTCCAAAAAATAAAAAGGGACAAAACACAAAAGAAAAGCACAAAAACCCAGAACCCTGACAAGGATATGGTCAGACAGTCACATTTAAGCATTTCTAACATTACTTGAACAATCAAAGGCTTTAAAGGTCACCTTACTAAGTAGCACTAACAAGAAACTTTAACCCCTGAACAAACCAAAAGTGGCTCATTATTTATTAAAGTGTCCCACAGGAGTACAAGAAATATTTTCACATTGAAGATTTGATTTGTTTTCCAGGGTGAGACGAAGATCTTGAAGCTGAAAAATCTTCGTCTCCGGGATTATGCTGACTATACCTGCATCGCCTCAGTCAAGAAGGCCTGTGGCATTAGAGACAGAAGTAGCCACTTCAGTCTGAACAACAGGACAGGTAAAACACGCCTAGGAGCACAGACCCTACAGACGACAACAAAACCCTGGATCTTTCTTTTATTCCTCCTTAAACACAATAACTAAACACAGGATCCTAACTCTGGGATTTACTTCAATGAGTCCAGATTGAGTCCAGAAGACATGTAAATACCACATTGATATTATAAGTACCCATTTGATCTACCTGAGTGTTTGTAACAATTGCGCCATGAGCCATGCCGCCACTGGATCGCTCTACCGTGGAGACAAGATTTTTGCTGGTTTAACAGTTCGATTCAATTTCAATTAGTTTTTTTTATATAGCGCAAATTCACAACAAATGTCATCTCAAGGCACTTTACAGCCACAATTCAGTCAGGTTAGTTAAAACTTTTCTAAGGAAAACCAGCATCGACTCGACAGCAATCCCTCACACCAAGCATTCACATAGCAACAGTGGAGAGGAAAATCTCCCTTTAACAGGAAGGAACCTGTATCAGTTCCAGAACCAGGCTCAGTGTGAGCGACCATCTGCTGAGGAAGACTGTGGTTCAAGGAGACAGGATCAGAGATACAGAAAGTGGTAGAGATATAAAAGCTAATTGTTAGCTATCTCCGTCCAGGAAGGACACAGCCAGGCAGATGAGCTCCTAGCCAGCTCCCATGTCTGAGGATGAAAGAGAACACATCCAGTTAGAGAAACAGGAAAACACTGAAAAATAGGCTATCCTCCAACATCCATAAACAGAGGTGTTGATGGTAGCAGCACAGCTGATATTTCCACCCAGAACCTATTTACAGCCGGACAGGAACAAACCAGATGAAGCTACAGATGAAGCATGTGCTGAACACGCCTCCCAGTGCTGGCCAGAATGGGAGAAAGCCACACAGAGTATAAATGCTGAGGACGCTGTGATGGGTGGCTCATTTTCCTCGACGAATGACCTTCCATAAAACATTAAGAGCACTTTAGATAGCAGCTACCTCTTTAGCAGGTAGTGTCTTCATGTTTTTATTCAACCAGATATGAGATGAGAAATTCTGCAATAACTATTAGAGATGCTGCCTGCTGAGGGATGAGTAACAGACCTCCATCGGTCTCCCAGCAAGTGTTGCCAACTCGTCTGTAAGAAAAGTAGCTATTGGCTGTCCCAACAGTCGCTAAATGATGTCCTCGGCTAATTTGCATAATTTGTTGTATTGCAATGTGCTAGCATGCAGGGAGATAGAGGTGGCTACTTCACGCATGCACAATTCATTCATTTGCAGTCTGGATGCAGGGAGTGCAGGTCTAGTCTAATGCTCTGGCAGCAGCACTTTTGTCTCATGTGACTTCAACCCTCTATTCTTATTGGTCCAGAATTCCTTCATCTTAAAGTTGGCATAAGACCAGAGGTAAATATTTTAAATATTTTGGACATATCAACATTTATAACCTATTTATTAAAAAATAATTATTAAAAGGAAAAAGACGTTTGTTCTGAACCTCTCTAGGGGTTCTGTGGATGTAGCTAGGGACGTTGGTGGATTATTATGGGATGTTTGTGGCTCAGAACAATCTGTTCTTGTTAGCTGTAGCTTCATAACAATGACAATATAAATTTATCTTCAATTGAATAAGAGATTTTGGATCATTTCACATCCAATTAGTCATAATTAAGCTTCCTGCTAAGCTAGCAGCGCCACCACGGGAACACGTCTAATTGAGGGTAGGCTATATCATAATGAAAGCACTTCCTGTTCTGTTCATCCAGAGGTTATATAATTAATAGTCTGTCCTTTGCTCTTGATGTTTTGATTTATACCTTTAAACTGAAGCCAAGGTTTAGAATGTAGATTTAGGGAATTAGAATGCATAGATCAGAATAATTAGTTTCCCATTATTGCCAATAATGCTCAGAGTGAGGAGAAGAAAACTAACTAAATATCTAAAGCAGTGTGTGGTAAAGAAAGGGGCGATATGAAGGCGGGAATAAACAGCTAATAACTTGGGCACTGCGCAGACAGACGGAGCAGAAATTCAATATTAACAGGTTTGAATAAATGTTTATCACTTTGCATATACTTTTCTTTCAGATTAAATATTATTATTTATTTAAAGTTTTAAAATGATATGAATTAAATCAGCCTCAAGAATAACCGAGTCAGACTTGAATCTGCTGCATTGGGTAAAAGCAGCTCTTGTCTCTGACAAATGCTGAGGAGGTGAAGAAAAGCAGCTGTATTCTCCTTTTCTAGTAATGAGGGAGCTAAAAATAGTGAGGCTGACCTTTGCTAAGCGAGCCTCATGTAAATCCCATCGGCCCCTGGGGTTCAGTTAGAGCAGCTTCCTCTGGTGCAGATCCCTGGACTGTAATTGAACCATCTGTAAAGCTGCTGGTTCTCAGCTACTACAGGAAACCAGCTGTGGGACCTCTAGACCGACCCCCTACTTCATACTGAGGTGCAGTCCATCCTGATGTGCTCTTAGTCTCTCCCTGTGATGTCCATGTTCCTGGTGTTCTGACATGAGAAGATGCCAGTTGGGATTCAGTCCAAGGTTAGCTATTAGCTGCAGAGGTAACACTTACAAACCCAATCAAACATCCCTGATCTCTGCCCTCCTGCGGGCTACTCCTGTAAGTCAAAAGGAAATTGAAAATAGGGTTTAGTGACAAAGGAACCCTTTGTCTTCTGATGAACCCTTTGATTCATCTGCATGTGATCACTTAGCTCAATGATCCTGACTCTAAAGGACTCTCTGTGAATTATTTCTAAAAAGCAGAGGTACATCTTGGTGTATCTCCTCCTAACTATCATTTTCAAGCATTGTATGTTCAGTTTTCCTCAGAGCTTCAGTTAAAACTATCTGAACTGATCGTGATGGATTTCCCTTTTAAACATGATCTCAGTGTTTATTCTGACTACATCCTCTGAGTTGTAGACCATCTTTGTCTGTGAAGGTTCTCAGTCATCCAGGTCAGGCTTGATGTTTTCTAGATGATGTTTCTGCTCTCATTCAAGATACTCCTTCAGCTGCTGCAGGAGAAAACAGGGATAAATATACTGTAGGTGTGAACATAGAAGTCTACAGGAAACCCACACACACTGACCAGTACCTCTGATTGGACTTTCACCACCCACTGGAACACAAACTAGGTGTCATCAAAACCCTCCAGACATGAGCAGAAACCAGTCCCACCACCAACAGAGGGAGGACAAAGGAACGGGGAAATAACAGGACTGCCTTGAAGAACTGTGGCTACCCACACGGGCTTTCTTAAAAACCAACAACACACAAGGGCTAACTCCACAGGACAGGACTCAGCTGTTCACCTATTTTTTTTTTTAGCTTTTTACGGCACTAGTGGCTCGTTTTTCTGACAGTAGGCTGACAGGTAGGGGGTATGAGAGAGTGGGAGAGACATGCGGGAAAGGACCACAAGCCGGATTCGAACCTGGGTCGCCCGTGTTGAGGACTAAGGCCTCCATACATGGGTCGTGCGCACTGCGCCACCTGCACGCCCCAAAGTCATCCTTGTTAACCTGGAAAAACCATTCCTTAACAGAGGAGGTGGCCTCAGACATAACTTTTGGAACCCAACCCAAACCATTTACCCTACCCTTACCTGACTGAATCGTTTAAAGAGTCGTTGGCCAAAACCACTCTGACGAGGGAGTTAACAACCCATCAGAGTCTCCCTAACGACCATCCAGGTGAACTCTATTGGCCACTATGTTGGAGGGATCAGAGCCAACTTTGGTTACTTTTCTTCCCTCCCCTAATTCTTTGGTCATACCTACCGGCCTGTATCAATCTCAGTGCTCCTCAATGTCACTTAGAACCACAGCGGCCTCTTGGATGAGAGGACAAACATCTTCAAGAAAACTTTATGTCCAGTTGCCTAAATTGAGCTTTCCAAGCTTCCGATTCCTGAAGCCAAATAAAAGAGATGTCTCCCTCTGAAAAAACAAAGCTGCTCCTAAATTTCCTAAGTTATATTCTTGTGCTTGGTGGAGCTGCTGTGTCAGCAGCCCGGTTAGGGGGGTATTACCTACAGAAATGGGCTGAACATGCCCCTCCATGGACCAGGTGGAGCGAGAACTTTGACCTTTTCATCCATCTATCTTTTGTACACATTTTCTTACTTATAGCATCTCACAGACACTCTGGCAGCACACTGCTCTGTGCTCTGTGCCTGGGATTTTGTTGGACTAATGTGTTTTATCCCTGTCTTATATTTACTTTTCATGCAGCATTTTAGTTGGCCATGAGTTGTTTTTAGAGTGCTATTAAGGCAATGTAATGTTTGTTTATGGTATCAGTTATTTTAACTCCTAAAGCTCTTTATTTTGTGGTCATATTCTTTAGGTAATCTAAGCTCTAATTAAACTTAAATGTAACAGACTGTGGAGATAATAGCCAGACAGTGAGAGGCGATTAAACTGTTTATTGAGCACAGTTTCCAGGTCAGCAGCAGGAGGGAGCAGCAGCGACAGGATGCTCTGGATGGAGATATGAGCGTTAACGTGCGTTACAGGACGACGGGCTGAACAGCAGACGGGAGGGTGATGGTACTGACCTCTTAGGAAACAGAGGATATGGCCTTAGGCGCAGTGGACCAGCCAGCACGAGAACCAGCTAGTCTTTCTTGGGAACAATCTTAAATCGCAGTCCTAGATCTGGACGGGGCTTTTAAAGGCAGAAGAACAGGTGTAACTGATGAGAGTGGAGCAGCAGAGGCAGGTGGAAATAATCTGACCATCAGACCAGAGCTGACGCCCAGATTCATGACAGAACCCAAATGGGTAAACCGGTGATGAAGTCCATGGAGATGTGGGACCAAGGCCGAGAGGGGACAGGAAGAGGATGAAAGAATCCCGAGGGAGATCTGTGGGAAGTTTTGGCCTGGGAACATCGTAGGCAGGCAGAAACATATTCTTTGACCTCTCTCACAAGGGACGGCCACCAAAACTGGAATCTTACGATCATGATAGTCTTGGAGACCCCAGGATGACAGAATAAAGGTGAGGCATGGCAAAACTTCGGGACCTTACCCACAAGGTTCCCTGGGACAAACAAACGATCCTTGGGGCAGGTATTGGGAACTTCGAGCCTCCCTATGGCCTCCCGAACCTCCCTCTCCAGATCAGTCAAGGTGATGGCTAGCCGAGCAGTCTTAGGAAGAATGTAATTGTCCAGCTCACCAGTCTCTCCCTCAGAACATTGGTGGATCCTGGATAGAGCGTCTGGCTTGGTTTTTTTTGTCCCTGGTCTGTAGGAAAGGGTGAAGTTGAACCTAGCAAAAAACAGAGCCCACCTGGCTTGTCGTGGGTTCAGGCGTTTGGCTGATTGCAGGTACTCCAGTTTCTTGTAATCCGTCCAGACCAGAAATGGCTCAACTGCACCCTCCAACCAGTGCCTCCACTCCTCCAGGGCCAACTTGACCACCAGAAGTTCCCTATCCCCAATATCATAGTTCCTCTCTGCTGGGGAAAGGCTCCTAGAAAAGAAGGCATAGGGGTGAACACGGCCATCCTTGGCCCTTTGACTCAGAACTGCACCTACCCCTGTGCTGAAAGCGTCCACCTCCACAATGAACTGCCTTCCAGGATCTGGTGACTGAAGAACAGGCGCAGAGGTAAAGGATTCTTTGAGTCTCTTAAAAGCCCTATCAGCGTTGCTGTTCCAGGAAAACTTTGTTTTGACAGAAGTCAGAGAATGAAGAGGTGAAGCAATTTGACTGCAATTTCGGATGAATCGACAACAGAAATTGGCAAAACCTAGAAACCTTTGGAGTTGCTTGCGGTCAGAGGGGATTGGCCAGTTAGTCACAGCGTGGACCTTGGATGAGTCCATAGAAACCTGATCTCCATTTTGGCCGGATTATTCTGTAACAGACTGTGGAGTTTGCTGACCAAGATAAGGGGCAGAAAAGGGGTCAAACACAGGCAACCGATATCCAACAGGGGCTAGGCAGAAATCAAGGTCTCAGAGGATAAACAGGTTCAGCAGGAAGGCAGGCAGGCAAAAAGAATGCTAGAAACTGTCTCACCAAAGGCTCGAATGAAATAATCTGGCATTAGTCCTAGATCTGGACGGGGCTTTTAAAGGCAGAAGAACAGGTGTAACTATGAGAGTGGAGCAGCAGAGGCAGGTTGAAATAATCTGATCATCAGACCAGAGCTGACACCCAGATTTATGACATTAAATGGAGAATAATTAGAATTCTAGTGACATTGCTCCAAACTACAGTACATTAATGTAAAGCTGCAGAAAGGTAACAATGCTGTCATGACTTGGAATTTGATTGCATTAAAAGCCTTTTCTCTTAGCTGAAACTTAAATCAGGTTTTTATTTATTTATTTATATGTTTCTAACTCCAAAAGAGGGAACATTTGGTTTTCCACCATCCTACTATCTAAAGAGGTTGGATTATGTCTACAACTGTGCTTCATCTAACTGGTTCTAGAAATTATGTTTCTGGTTTCTGGCAATATGGTTGAAATCAGATGATTTATATAATGTTTGAAACTGTCAGAACTTGGCAGGTTTATTCCTCTTTTAACAGAGAAAGCGAAGAGTTTTGTCGGCAGTTGTTTTATTTACCAATGGATGGAATGGATGTGACCAAATCTGAATGAAAAGGTTGAAATCAAAAAGCGCTTTCACCCTAGATGAATTTAGGATGTGTTCATTAACTACTGTCAGCTTTCTCATCATCTGTATTGTTGTTGTGCCCCCCAGCTCCTCCCACTGTTAAAATACTTCTGGACGATCCTGTGGTGGCAAACCCCGGGGAGACAATCACTCTGGTGTGTAAGGTGATGAGCGGCCATCCTCCACCAACACTGAGGTGGTTGAGAGTGAGAGATGACGATCTGCCAAAGAGGACCATAGTCAAAGATGGAACCCTGACGGTTCCTGTTATTAGTGATGGTGATGGAGGAACCTACACTTGTGTGGCATCAAACAATGTAGGAAACCCTGCCAAGAAATCCATCACTATACTGGTCAGAGGTACGACCTCAACGATGGATGGATGGATGGATGGATGGATGGATGGATGGATGGATGGATGGATGGATGGATGGATGGATGGATGGATGATTGATGGTTGATGGTAGGATCATGGTGGATGATGGATGGATAAGGTGAAATACAGCATAAACAGATTGCTCATCCATCAAAGAAAATCCACTGAAAAAAATCAAACATACTTTTCAGAGTTCTTTCTTCATATCTGGTCTAAAATTCAGATTTTGTGAAACAGTTTTATCTTCTTATTTTCTTTCATCATCCCCACAATAGCAAGTAGAGAAGGCTTGAAATATTTCGCTCCATGTGTGATGGGTCAATATTTAGCATGTTCTGTTTTAGTCCAGGCATCTGCAGTTAGAAACCTATAGAAATGTCAGTTTAGTACAGAATTTGACCCCCTGAATTTCTCTGCCCAGAAAATTGCTGATTCTCCTTTACTTGATATGTAATGTTTACATCTGGTTTTAGTTTCTTCTTTATGCTGAGAAAGGTTAAACATTCTATCTAATATCTTCTTGTCGTCACTTAATAACTACAGGCCTACGTAAGGGTCGGTTCTGGATCACACCAGACCCGTACCACAATGAAGACAACATTCAAATTGGCCGGGAGGTGAAGATTAGCTGCCAGGTAGAGGCCACACCTTCAGATGAGCTGCAGTTCAGCTGGCTTAAGAACGGGCGGCCCCTGAAGAGCTCTGAACGAATGGTCATCACCCACACTGACCCCAGCGTCTCACCAGGAACCACCAATCTGGACATCATTGACCTAAAGTTTACAGACTTTGGCACCTACACCTGTGTGGCATCACTGAGGAACGGTGGAATCCCAGAGATCAGCATCGATGTTAATATTTCATCCACCACAGGTAAGACACCTTGTGGATTCTGAACCGAGACTTGGTCTAATTCATCAGCTGCCCCAAGTCACCACCCTCCCAGGATTTTCTTTCTTAGTTTTTTTTTTTTTTTTTTTTTTGCAGTGTCCTGTCTGGTGATGTGGCAATAAGAATAATTATCTTGATTCCAAACAGAGCCCAACAGATTTTGCTTTCACAAGTGGAGCGGTAGGGCTATCGCCATAGTGTTCCGCTTGTTTTGATGCATATAAACTGCTTTATTATAATTCTTTCTTGATTTTAAAGGTCCCATATTATTCCTCGTTTGAAAATATAAAATTTAACAATGAAGCTCTCAAAGCCTGATTTTGCTATTTGAGCAGGAAAATTGCTCTCAGGTTAGGCAGACAACTTATACCAGAAACCTCCTAATTTAGCCTGGCTTTCCACTGCCTCGGCCTCCTGAAGGCTACGCCCCCACAACCTGCAACCATAACAACCAGTCAGTGCTCATAATAATGGCGGCTGGGAGAGTGGAATGGTGCAGAAGAAAAAGGCAGGAGTTTGACCGATGTGCTGCTACAGACGCTCTGAGCAGCTAATAAGTGACAAACACACAACAGGAGCAGGTTGACCAGATAACTGCTCATTACCATATTCCATCAGAAATAAGGACAAATCTCACTCTAATCATCGCAACAGCACGGAGTATTTTTTTTTTTTATTTACAGAATGATCCCGTTTTTCAAGGGATGGCTGGAAACACAAGACTATAAACAAACTTTCAATAAACACACCAACAAGGACAGCAACACCTCACAGTTGGCCTGAGCTGCCAGTTCTCTATCTGCTGTGATGAACTTACCAACCTGCTGTTAGCAAAAGTAATTTAACTCTAGTACACAATTAGAATTACTGCAGATATCCAGAGAACAGAGAGAAGAATATCTTATAAAAAACCACCCATTGATCAAAACAGCGGAGGACACAAACGTTAGCTGCAATTCTAATATGTTTACAGGCTATCATGCACAAATGTTAGCTGCAGTACTAATGTGTTGTTGTGCAATTTTACCAGGTTACGACTATATTTATAACTAGAACTGGAAGTTATAGTTAGTTAATATTTTATTCAAATCAAAGGTAAAACGAAGTAGGAATCGTTACGTACCTGATTATAACTGACAATTGCTCACTTACCAGGTGTTATTAATGGCTTATCTTTGTGGCTGGACATTTTGGACCAGCTTTTAAAATCCAAGTTGTTTCCACCATCAGTAGATGTTAGTAACTTGGTTTATAGATTAAGCAGAGTGATTAATCATTGACCACAAGGAAAATATTTGTCCCTGTCTGTTGAAGTTTTTACCACAAGGAAGTTTGTCCAGCTCTGAGAGATTGGTGACTGCTGTATAAATAATCACAGACAACCACAATTAAAACATATAATTCCTATCACATATTATTATGTTTAATAAGCTATGCGATCACTACAAGCTACTGGAATAAAGACAGAATAATCAGTAAGCAAAAGAGTTCAAATGAGTCCTTGAAGTGGAGTCTTTTTATAATCTTCTGCTGTTGAGCTCAGCTGTTGTGATGCACTGAGGGAGTGACATTAGATTAGCAGCATAGATGATATACAGCAGACAGATGTGTGACAGTAATCTTTTGTAACATTCAAATCACTCAAGTTCTACTCAATCTGTTAATGAACAATTACCAATAAACACAATGCATTTAATGTGACAGCACTGAAATGTACAGGTAAAAGCCAGTAAATTAGAATATTTTGAAAATCTTGATTTATTTCAGTAATTGCATTCAAAAGGTGTAACTTGTACATTATATTTATTCATTGCACACAGACTGATGCA
>JAUZNJ010030088.1:0-14996 GCA_034780135.1 Jordanella pulchra
GGAGAAACATGATCTCTGTTTTTAATTTTCATCAGAACTCTGGCTGCAGCATTTTGGATCAGCTGAAGGCTTTTAACCACAATTTGTGGACTTCCGAATAGTAAAGCATTAAAATAGTCGAGCCTTGAAGTAACATAGTATATAGTACAACAGTATACAGATTTGAATATTCCAATTGCCATTTCCCATAATGGCACTTGTTCTAATGCCTATGTCATATTTAACAAGCACAATGCACGGGGAAAAATTAAAGGACTTTTCTATAACCCCCATTCATAATATTTTGATACATAATCTTTTGTCTGAGTCTGTTAATCTATTTAGCTTTTTGTTGACTTGCTAACATGACAATAAAAATGTTATAAAAAAAGGATATACCAGGGCTGGATTCTGGCTAATGGTTGAGACCTAAATCCCAGTCTAGGGTCTTTAGGTATAGGCTTTGCATGGCTTAAGTGTAAGAAAAAATGCCTGTTCAAATCTTCCCACACTGCCATGCAATATAAAGCATTCATGTTTTTCATACACTGCGGTTAACAGATTTTACCCAGATGACTTAAAATAAGCAACTGTTTATTCAACCACATGGCAACAAAGACAACAAAGTCTGAAAGAGAAAGAAAGAGCTGGCATGTTAATTAGCTGCCTTAAATGGCTAATTAACAAATGATGAAGTGTCATGATGCCCCAGGAAGACACCAACATTAGCATTGTTGTACACACTCACTCTCACACCCACAAAGGCAGACGCATGCAGCTGTCTCTATTCCCCTGAGAGTTGGGAGAGCCCCTTCTGAAGCAAACAAGAACTATTCTGACAAATTATACTTTATGTACTCTTAGAACTGATGCATATTTACACCTGGCGAACTAACAGTTTGCTTACATTTAAGGAACAGGCTCTCGGTTGGCTCTGCTGTTTAAATGGGAACTTCTGATTAAATATTCTTGAAAAATCAGAGCTCTGTTTAATATATTAAAATTCTTTATTGATTTCAAACTCAGTGTCAAATTCCTTAATAATTTTAGGATTCGTACTGCTTTAGTGAAATTAAATAGTCTCTAGATGTCCGATATTCCTTTTGTTTCTCTGCAAGATAGAGAGATAAATTCATTATAGAGACCTGTCTAAAGTATGCAATGCTGTAAAGAAAAGTTTAGATATGAGAAGAAAGAAAAAGTCATTGTACCTTAATTAAAGGAAATATATCAAAAGCTAAACTCAGTCTTCTTAAAACTCTCATATTGTGTACAATTGATTTGTAGACCAACCCTTAACTATCCATAATTTAAAATAGTTTTTCTTTAAATGGATAGTTCAGGTTTTTGGACATGTAGTTGTATGAAATGTTCACCATCTATAGTTGAGATGCAACAGTGTTTTTACTGTCACTGGGCTTCCTGGCCAGTCTTTCTTCTCTCTGGTAGAAGATAGACCCAGTACAAGAAGGCTGTTTTCAAGCATGTTTTTTTCAAACTCTAAAAAGAAAATAAAGCTACAACTTAAATGAATTGTTTCAAATGGTAACAAATGATTGAAATAAGTTTGTCCAATTTAATTGATGTTAGTTTTGAACTTATAAACTTAATAAATTAAGTTGGGTAAACTTGATTCAATTACTTGTTACGGATTGAAGCAGTTCATTTACAGTAAAGCTACATTTTCTTTTTAAAGTGCATAATTGAGATTATTTTCTGCTTAGAACTACAAATTTGGAAAGTTTACAGGAGACTTGGATGTCAGATAAGAAAATCAATAGAAGGATGTTCCTTGAGCAGTTGACAAAGCACTTGAGAGGAAGGAGCACCTGCCCTGCACAGAACCCTCTGCAGCCATTTTGGAAGCTGTTCAAGAACCTGCATATTGCCCTGTTCAACTGCAGCTGGGTCAGTCAAAAGAAAAAAGTTGCCAGTTCTGCCCCTGGAAGGAGGAATAAAAGAAAAAAGTGGTGTGCTGCACATGTAAGAAATACACCTGCAAAAGCTTTACATGGGCTAAACAAAGTTTAAGTTGATAACTGTTCACAAAATCAAGGAACATTTTGTTGAGACAGAAGTATTTTTATAATTCAATTTCTAAAATATAAAAAAGAGTAAACTTTTTACAAAGTTTTTTTTTCCTTTCCCTTCTAAATGTAAATATTTCAAAAGTTATTAATTCACATTCACATAATTGTGATATTGAACCTTTGCTGTGTAGAAGGCAACTATTATGAGTTTGTAGTGAAAGAAAGTGTAATACTGTACATTGGTGATCATTTTTTTTTATTGTATAACAAACAGTACATGACAGAAAATTATTGATATTGAGTTGAATAGATAAAAAATAGATTTTTTCATCATACAAAATATATTTTTTTATTGAAAATTCAAAAAAGCTGAGTGGGTCATTTTTGACCGACAGGACAAGGGAAGTAAACGAAATGTATAGATCGGAGATTGTGTTAAGTAAAATGTGTGACAATCTTTTACAGCCAACAATGGAAATTTTGTTAATTTTCTTTACAAGAATTAAAAATATATTTTTATTAAGTTCAATATGTTTAATATATGCTTGATTACTTATTGGTAACAGAAAAATTCTGTAGTGAAATGTATTTCCAAGGAGCCCATCTATGGAGAAAACACAGTTGATAAAAAAAACAAGAAAGAACTGCTGTACTACTTTTTATTGATTGTTCTTCAGCTATTAATTTCAACCAAAGACATGCTTTGGTGCATACATTTATTTTCTTTTTCTTCTGCTTTATGAATATTTTCCACACAGAGGAGACAAGAAGTGGTCGATTTGTGTTTAAAAAACCGGGGTTAACCCCCTAATTTCAGTGGGAAAGAGCCTTTAAGTTCTGGTCCCTTATGAATTGATCATCCTTTCCCCCTAGGCAAGACAGTTTATTTGTATAGCACAATTCAGTACAAAGACAATTGAAAGTGCTTTATTGTACACAAATTACACAATAAAATAGGAGGAAAATGAAAGCAGAATAAAAGCAAATAAAGAGAAAACAATGATAAAAGCGGGTAGTAAAACAAACAAAATAATTGGACCACAACCTTGTCAAACTGATAACCTTAATGCCTCAGTTAACAGTTTAACGTCAACAGTAAATTAAAAAATAATAGGATTTTAACTTTGACTTAAAAGAACTCAGGCTTTCAGCACTTTTACAGTCTTCTGTTTGCCGTTTTCAGATAAGATGAGGATGGGAACTAATTGTTGCTTTTTCTATGTTTGGTTCTGGTTCTGGGAGTACAGAGTAGGCTTGAAGCAGAAGACCTGGGTTCTCCAGGAGGTTTTTACACTAGCAAAAAATCTGTTTGTCAAATTTTTGTGTTTGCTCATTTAACTTTTTAATTCTAAATCACTTAAATAGGATTTTTTTTTTTCCTGGTCAAAATCACATTCCTAGTCAAAACTGGAATAATAGAGCAATAATAATAAATACATTTTCCGCCAGCAGAAACGTAAATTCAGAAAGTAGAAAAAAACAAACTGTGCTGGTAAGAATCAAGCTTCATACATATGTATTAATGTTTACGCATTTTAAAGGAACTTAAGGGAATGAGACTCATGAGTGATACGTCTCGTGTTTAGGCTAAATGTAGTCACCAGTCTAAGCAGTATGGTAGTGCGCTGAAATGTCGACAGGCCATATTCCCAGCACTGCACTGGTGATGCTGTAATGTAGATCACTACTTGATGGTTTACTACAAAACCACCAAACATATTTTATGACAGCAACAAGCACCATGCCAATCAAGTCTTCTACTACTGTGACTGCTGAAAAAACAATGAATTCTTTCATCAAAGCAGTTGGAGGTGACCATGCAACATCAATTGACATCACATCTGTAGGACTGTATGGGAAATTAGGCCAATTATGCAACCAATTATGCAGAACATAGACTATTCAAGGCAATGAGGAGATAGATTGGTGGGCTCGTTGGTTTTGATTTGTAACACTTGAAAAATTGCCTTTTCTTTTCATCCCTTTAGATCAGAGACAAAGTTCTGGCATGTTTTGTGGCAGGGTCTTGTTTTGGTGAGAATTAGATGTTGTCGAACTGTCAAACCCTCAATGATCTAAGCTGTTGGTTACGTTGAATACCCTGAAAATATAATGGATACTTTTAGCTTTATTTGTTGAAAATACCCCTTCTTCAGAAAAAAGCCATGTATTCAGAATTCAAGCAGACAAGCTCACGGTCACTTAAAGTTTGAGGACATTCAAGCTCATTTGTTTAATAATACAGGTAATCTTCCTATGGCTCTGATCCCCCTGCTCTTTGCATAGATGACGGTGGTTATAGTTATATGGGGCTTTTTTAACTGTTCCGAGTAACAAGTTTCTGCTGTCAAAACATGGCTGAAGTATAGTTAGGTGATGAAGGCATAGAACGAAAGAGACAAACAGGTAGGGGCAAAAAATCTCTGAAGGGTAAGCAAAGAAAAGGCCACAGCAAAAGTGGATTTCCAGAACACCTAACATAGATCCCTTGTGACACAAAATAGGAATTATCAGTTCTCAGATAAGTCCCTACTTTTAAAGGTATAGATTTAAAAAGGTCAAGGAAGTCCAGTTTTGTTGTTTATGGTAGATCTATATTACCAGTTATCGTATCTGTCTGTGTGCAGTCTTTTTATTCCTCTTCCAAATGGACTGACCTTCTTTTAAAGGTCAGTCTGTGACACCACTCACATGCACAGGGCGATCCTGAAGGGCCAGAATTTTTTTATATTTTGTCAAGGAAAGACGTTGATAAACTTGTCAATATATTTGTTACTTCAAGGATGGACTATTGTAATTTACTATCATGAAGTCCACAAACTGTAGTTAAAAGCATTCAGCTGATCCAAAATACTGCACTTCTGATCAAACGTTGAAATGAAAATTAAAAAACAAAAATCATATTTCTCCTATCTTGGCTTTTCTTCATTGGCTTCCTGTTAAATCCAGAATAGAATTTACAATGCACATTCTCACATATAAAGCCTTAAATGGCAAAGCTCCATCTTAAATATGATTGTTCCTTATGTTCCTAACAGAGCACATGCTCTCAATCTGCAGGTTTACTAGTGATTAATAGAATTTTCTAAAAGTAGAATGGGAGGCAGATATTTTAGTTATAAGGCTCGACTCCTGTGGAACCAACTATCAGTTTAAGTCTGTGAGGGAGAAACCCTGTAAACTTATAAGGCTGGGCTTAAAAACCCTCCTTTTTGATAAGTCTTTTAGTTAAAAACAGAGTGATATTTGCTTAGTTGCTGGATGAGTAGACAAGTAGGAGGTAGAGTGAACAGTCTGATCCAGGAGGGGGATGTTTCTCCATGGCTCTAACGTTCTCATACCTTATCCAAAACAGTGAGGATATCCTGAGCTGTGTTCTATATTTATGCTGCTACATGTTCAGACTGCTGGAGGAGATAGGGACCCCTTTTTCCCCCCCCTCCATCTGTATTCTCCCATTCTGCAAATCCACCCATAACTGTATGTGCTCCTGTGGCATGGGAACTGGCTCGGAGCCCATCTACCTGGCCGTGTCTTTACTGGGCGGGGCCATCTGTGGAGCTAGTTAATCTCCTACAGTTTAGGGATGGAGGACTCAAACACAGCTGGCTTAGGGTCAAGGTTCCTTTAGTACAGTCCTGGGGTCATACAACAAAAGTCCAATCAAAGCAGGAGTACCAAAAAAATAGAGGCAGGTCCAAATTCAAGCTTGGTCAAAAAACACAAGACTTACTACAAATGCAAAGAGTGGAACGTTTTACAGATAGAATGAAAGTAAAAGAAGAAATGGCACATAGAAGCCTCTTCAGTGAGAACTAAATAGACCAACTGTTAGGTTCATTCACTTAAGAATTAAAAGAAGACACCAGAGTGGAAGATTATCTTTACCTGCAGGTGGAGAACCACAGACCCTTGCGTCGGTATGTTCTGGGTTCGTATGGCCTCAGTCTACAGATTTATTCATTCAAAAGGGGGTGTAACCCTATTACCATGTTTCTAAGGATGGGGGTTCAAAAACAGATGTACAAATCTTAAACATATGGTTAAACAACCAATCCCTCTATGTTCAGGATAAAAACAAGTCCAGCTTTGATTAATTATAGCTCTACTGTCCTTCAGCTGTCCACACAGGATGTCCTCATTTTTTTTGTCAGGGCTCGCAACTCTCAGAAACTGGGCAGTCATCATTAACCCTTCACCTCAGGAACATGTCTCATGATATTGATCCTGGAGCGGTTCCTCTCCCCCTCAGTCTCCGACTTTGGTGATTTTTTTTCAAACAAAGTCTCAGTGTGGTCATATCATAAATCTGTTGCACCTATGGCCTTGGAGCACATGGGAAAAGGATCCTTAGGCTCTTCTCACGGTAATGCAGACTGAAGGAATTTGAAGTTGTCTCCTTTCTTCAAGAATATATACGCACATTAAGAAATGTATCTAACTACTACAAGTTAAAGTAAAAGCACATCACTATCATTTCTAAAAATCATCTAAGCAAACATTAGATAAAAACTGCTGATCCTGGTGCCTACCTTGAGTAAAAGGCTAAGAACCCTGGTATTAAGCAGGTTACAGTTAAATTAATTTAACTAATAATCATTTATTGATGTTACAATTGATTCTGGTTGATCTATTAATTAGCTATAACTTCCATTTCTAATTATTTAATATATTCATATTCTTAGGGTACAGCAGCACAACATATCCGATTTATTACTATTTATAAAAGTGGCTCATATCTGTTTTTATATTTTATTTTAACGAAAACATCAGAGCAACACCAAGATAATCAAACTCCTCCACTTGAGGCAGGAACTCTCCTCCAACCTGAAGTGGACAAGCCCACTTATTCCGCTTGAGAATCATGGCCTCGGTGGAACAGATTCTCATCCTGGCCACTTCATACTCTGATGCGAACCGCCCCAGTGTATGCTGTAGGTCTTGGCAGGAGGAATCCAGGTCATCTGCAAAAAGCAGGGACGAGATCCGCTGACCCCCAAACCAGACCCCCTCCGACCCTTGGCTGAAGAGAAATTCAAGAAATCCCCTCCATAAAAGTTATGAACAGGACCGGTGACAAAGGGCTAGGGATAAAGCGGAAGACAATGAGTATGAATACGAGATCAGAGCAATGTTCAATATCTACGTAACTCAACACAAAGACAGAAGGTGATTACATGTATCTATTAATGCTAGCTGCTTGTGCATCCGATTTGATTCCAGTAGCTCAACAATGATTGATTGATGATTCTGCTTCAAAGACAGTTCCTCACAAAGTTTTTGGTCATACATATAATTCAGGTATTGTGGCTGTCAAAACACAAGAGCAAGTCAAAAGCTTTCGTGCTAACTAAATTTGATTTTATCAAACAAACAGACCAAATACAGAGATGATTTAGAGTATGTGGCTCGTATTTCAATGCTGACCACAGTCATTTGACACTGGTTTTTGAATATAGAACCTATATATATCTAGATACTTAACTAAACTATATTATTTAAAAAAAATTTGGTCTCCAAGGGTATGATAAAAAAATGTCTGATTAAATTAAATATGGTGGATAAACATATTTCTTTCCTCATTGCCTTTGTTATTCAAAGAAAAAATGACTCCAGGGGGGCTTTGGTGCCACTCAACCAACATGTAGGCAATATTTTCTTACTGGTAATATTTTCTCTGCCCCAGGTGCTTTCACCCAATAGGTTATTCAGATGGATTTTAGAATGCTCCAATTATTGTCAGCACCACTGAACTGTGCACTTATTTCCCAACCGGAAGCTTGGTGTCAACAATTTCTCAATCTAAACGATATGCTAGAGCAATGCAAGCTTCATCTGAAGACCTCTATAAGTTTCTATGCTACATTTTTTTCTGTTTTTTTTTTTTTACATTTGTTTATAGTGTTGTTAAATTGATGAGCAAATGGCAAACTGAACTGGATAGTTAATCCCATCCAATAAAACTATAACAGTAAGTCGCTATATTTTCTTTACTAATTGAAACATTTTATAATTATACAAAAAAGCGTTAAATATAAAAACAAAAACATCTGAGGCCTTTGTAGAGAATGTTGCAGCAGTTTATCGATCTGTGCAGAGAGTTAGAAATATCTCAAAAAATATCACGAATTGCACAGTGCAATAGGCTTTCACCTCCAACACAGAACGCTTGAGTGCACAGCAGACAGCTAAGAGGGAGCTCAGCAACTGCCTTTTGTTCCCAGGTGCTGACAATGATTCAAATCCTCTGGATTGGTGGGAGGTTTACCTCTCCTGAAAAAGCCAGTTGGCAAAACATTTCTTGTATATTCAGGCCACAAGTTCACCATTTGAGGTCGTTTTCAGTACAGATGGAAACATTGTCCCATGTAAATGAGCATAAAAAGTTTTTTTAAGGCTTTTATGTTGTTTATAGTAATATCAGGACAATTTTTTTTTATTTTTATTTTATTTTTTTTTAATTAGAGAATATATCCTGATAAGTTTTGGCAATGGTGTCTGGCCCTCCAATTATATGTTATGCTTCTGTTTATAAATGGATGCTGTTAAAGTAAAATTCAACCTAAATCTGAAAATATTCTATAGAAAGTTTAACCTTTAATCATTTAAATTTTAATCATTTTAATATACATTTACAGCTATGTTATAATAAATCGGATTCGGGCATATTTTTACCTGAAGCGTAGTCCTATTTCTCTTACTGTAACTAACTCCATGTGCTCTCTTTCTGGCTCTGAGCTCATCTGCCTGGATGTGTCTTTCTTGGACGGGGCCGCGTGTGGAACAGGCTGACAGTTACCTTTCATATCTCTGCTTCTCCCTTTTCACAGATCCCTGTTAAAAGGGAGTTTTTCTCTCCACTGTCGCTACATGCATCGTGGATGTGAGGAATTGCTTTCCAGTCAATGAGTTGATGCAATTAACTTTTAACCAATCTGACAGTGTTAGCTGATTGAACTGTTTCTGCAAAGTGGGTGTGTTGTATAAATGCACTGAATTTAACTGAATTAAATTGAAACATTTTCCTTATATGAAATGGTTTTTATGACTCACAATGCAATCCCTAACAGCTGAAAGTGCATTTATGGCCCATTCTCTAAAGCTGAATTAGGATAAAAAAATGGGTATTCTTTTGAACTATGTATTGTGATGTTATGTTCTTGTGCCTTAAACCATTCTAGAAGAAATAAGCTTCACTTTATGTATGTGTATTTGCATTATTTTTATCCCAACATATTAAATTTAAAAAAAAATAAAAAAAGTTAAACTGAGAACACTAATACAACCCTGTTTCCCTTGCAGCTTTGCAATTAGATTGAGGCTAATTGACCAATCATAATGCTTTAATCTAATTAACAAAACCCTACTTTGATATCAGATTAATGCAGAGTAGTTGCTAGACAATATATGGAGAAAGCACTAAATGTTATCTTTATAATTTTTTGCATCCCACCTTAAACACACAACTCCACGAATATTCCATTTTGCCAGAAACTGATTAGATAGTAAATATGTGCTGTAATAATCCTCTGAAAAATTTCACCTTTTAGTTTCCTTTTTACACATCCTCCTTGTTCTGTTTATAACTACAGCATTTACTCTGCTTTCTGTGTAAATCCATTAAATGATTAAAAATAGAAGAAAACCATCAACCAAAAATATAAAAAGACATGTATTTCAAAAAATACAAGAAATAGTTAACATTTAATTCAATTCAAAAATACTTTATGTATCCCAAAAGGAAATTAAATGTAGTAACTCATATATTTTTGTTTTTTCTTAACCAGTTGTCGTAGGTGTTGATAGCTGTACAGGATCTGTTAAAGCCTTTCACTGAAGACACTCTGTTGTTGTTAAAAATCTTTTAAAGAGGACGGTTGCTATTTCCATAATATTCTTCACTTTATGAATTATTATCCTTTGTGACATAATTTCCAGAGGTCCAGAGGAATTCCTAGTACGCCAGCAGATGATGAAGGAAGAGATCATTCTCTAAGTAAGTAGATAAGTAAACTTTATTTATATAGCACCTTTCACAGACATAAAAGGTCACAAAGTGCTTTACGAGAAAGGAACATAATAATAACAAAACAGTGAATAAAATTTTACCTAAAAGCCCATCTGAATATATACATCTTAAGACTTTTTTTTAAAAGAGTCAGTGGAGTCGGAGCAGCGTAGTGATAGAGGGAGAGTGTTCTCGAGCCTCAGGGCCACCACATGAAATGCTCTGTCACCACGGGTTTTAAAATAAGTTCCGGGAACCAACAGCAGCATCTGACTAGAAGACCTCAAGGTCCTAGAAGGACAGAGAGGCTTTAAAAGGTCCAAATATATATTTGGGAGTCTCACTATGAGGTGCCTTAAAAGTTAAGACCAAAATTTTAAAATTAATCCTAAAATGCACAGGGAGCTAATGCAGAGAGGCCAGAACGGGAGTTATGTGAGCCATTCTGTGGGTCCTCGTTAAAAGCCTGGCTTCAGCATTTTGCACAGACTGAAGGCGAGCCATGGAGGATGGCTAAGAAACGCTAAAAGGCTATTGCAGTAGTCTAAATGAGACAAAATAAAAGCACAATCATTTCTAGTTCCTTCTGGTTAAAATACATACTAGTTAAAATAGAACTGCAGTTAGTTGTCATTCAGCCATGTCTTGATGTCAGACAGGCAGTTACTGAGTTCAGTTCATTTATGTAGCTCAGAGGATCAAAAGAACATTAAATCTGAATATCATCAGTACACACGTGATAAGAGACATTACAATAGCGTTTGAAAATAAAACCCAAAGGGCATAAATACAATAAAAAAGAGGAGTGGGCTCAAGACTGAACCTTGGGATACCCAACAAGACAGCTCTGAAACATCAGAGTGTCATGAATCTGGGCGTCAGCTCTGGTCTCATGATCAGATTATTTCCACCTGCCTCTGCTGCTCCACTCTCATCAATTACACCTGTTCTTCTGCCTTTAAAAGCCTCTTCCAGTTCTAGAACCAACGCCAGATTATTTCATTCGAGCCTTTGGTGAGACATATTCCAGCGTTCTTTTTGCCTGCCTGCCTGCTAAACCTTTTTATCCTCTGAGACCTAGATTTCTGCCTAGCCCGTCAGATATCAGTTGCCTGTTTTTGACTCCTTTTCTGCCCCAGATCACGTTTTCGGACCCTGATTAGGATTTCTCCAGTCTTCTGACCTTCTGGTTTCGACCCCTGCCTTCGCTACGACACTGTGACTGGAACTCAGACTGGTACCTTCTCTCTTTCTGACCTCCCAGCTCTGACCTCCTTTCTGCTCATCCCGACTGTGATTTAAGATTGTTCCCAAGAAAGACTAGCTGGTTCTCCTACCTGCTCAGCCGAAGTCCTACTCCCTGGGACCAGATCGCTGGCGTACTGGCTGGTACGCCGCGCCAAAGATCATATCCTCTGTTTCCTAAGAGGTCAGTACCATCACTCTCCTGTCTGCTGTTCAAATGCAAATGCTTCCTTCCTAAGCTTCCTTATGGAGTACAGTCTGTTCTGTCTTGTCTTGTAGACAGTTTCACAGTTGCCTCTTCAGTCTAGTTTATTGTCCAGGTGAACACCAAGGTATTTATACTCCTCCACGTCTTTTCCCATGATTTTAACATGATTTAACTTGCCCCTATTTCTTCTGAAATTTACAACCATCTCCCTTGTTTTGCTGATATTCAGGATCAGATGATTCTTTCCGCACCATCCAATGACTGCAGAATCATCTTTCTGCAGGTAACAGGACTGTCTCTGGTACTGGAAAACAGAGAGTAAAAATAAATGGTGAGAGTACTGCCCGCTGTTGTGCTCCTTTGCTGCTGACTACTTGATTGGACAGTTGACCCTTCAGTCTAACAAGACGTGTTCTGTTTCTCAGGTATTCTTTGATACAGTCAATGGTTGATGCCTCCACCTAAGTCTTCTGGAGTTTATCACAAAGTAAGTCAAGCAGAACTGTTAAATGCAATGGAGAAATCAACGAGCATGATCCTCACAGTGCCATCTGCCTTGTCTAAATGACAATGGGCTTGGGGTTCAACTCCACGATGATAAGCAAACTGCATGGGCTTTTGATAGCTGCTTGTTTGTTTGCTGAGGTGAACCAACGGATGTGTCTCTAGAAATTTCATAATGTGGGGTGTCCGGGCAACATGTCAATAATTACTGAGAACTGTCAACTGAGTCTTATTTGGTCCTGGAACAAGGTAGGAGGTGCTGTAGAATCCCACAGAGCTGCTCTGCACTGACTTTCAGGGCTCTGGGGCTGACACCATCAGGACCTGGTGATAACATCTTCTAATTTGGCTGACAACAAACCAATAGAAACAGAAGATCCAATTGCAGAGGAGACCAGGACGTCCATGTGACCGTTGGCAACATAGAGGGATGCAGAGCTTGTTCCTGAACTGAACCTGTTGTAGAATATATTTAGTTCATTAGGTCTCTCCAGACTTCATCTGCCTGATCATCCTTCTGCACATCTCTGATATAGTTCTGCTAAAGCTTGTTTTCCAGCCTTCTCCTGTATGTCTCCTTGCTTTCTCTTATCTTGACCTTAAGTTGCTTCTGTATACTCCCCAATAATTAACCGGTCTCCCTTCTTAAAGGTTTGTTTTTTCTCGGGGAGTTACTTCATATGCAGGGCACCCCAATCTGTGACCTCAAAACAACCTTAAAGGGCTTCTTCAGCTCCCTTTGACCATTTCCTTACAGTTCTTTTTCATGCAGGCTGTCTTTTATAAAATGGCTTATATGTAGGAGTTCTTCACATTTACATAGAAGAAGTCCAGAGTTTAGTTTTCTCTGGTATAGCAGCTATCAGACTGTTGAAACATTGGTAGTGTAGCAAAGAGTAAGGCATGATTAAAATCACCAGTAATTGCCTCAAATGCATTTGGCCATTGTATATGTGGCTTAGCAGCATTGGAACTGATGTATCACAAGCAGCGTTGGCAACGGCAGAAGGTTGAAGTGGAAGATGACAAGGATAAGAACAAGCTTTAGGGTTAGGGCTCTGTGTGGAGATAAATCGGGTTTAGAGACACCTGAGGGATAGTTGTAAGATAACAGGGTAAGGTGGTATTAATTAAAAGTTTTTAAAAAGTATTTTATACCTGTGACTATATTGAGACTAAAAGCTTTAAGGGTTAGGACTAAGTGTGGAGACAAAAGCATTTTCTCCCCTGTAGAAATCAATGGGATTCTGCAATAATTCTGCTAAAGGTTCTGCTACTATGCCCCCTATAACTACTTGCACATGCTTTCAGCTAGAAACTCTCTTCAACTTTTAAAACGTTTCCATAACCTTCTCCTATTTTTGTTTAACTTAGCTTTTTGCTCTCTTTTACAGTTTTGCTTAGGTTAAGTTTTTCACACTTTTTAAAAATTTTTTTTTACAGATTTTTGGTTTTATAATGGAAGTGAACGATGGAACGTTCGCGTTCATAGAGGCACACTAGCATTTACAAACATTTTACCCTTAACAGACAACTTCGCTTACTCAATTTTTAATTTCCCACACAAACTATACATCAAAATGTAGAAATTTGTCAGTATTCCGGAAATGTGATCTTCATTGGTGCGGGATCTACAGTTTTCCAACAGTTCGGCCCAGACCACCAAGAAGTCTACACTCCCTCAATAGTAAGCAAATTGGAGAGTTTCAAAAATCACAGGGTTGATTTAGGACTTTCAGGTAGTCCTTGACTCAGAAGAGCAGGTGAGGAAGGGTTTTTGTGGGTGATGGGTGTGGGTTTAAATTTTCATGTTGAATGGAGAGATTCAGCTGTAAAGTTGGGGAAACAGGAGGTTTTGCTGTGGAGGCCTTTTGGGGGTCCAGTCAGTGGGGAGATGCTCCTGTTGTGATAATATGCCTGTGTGTTCATGTTTTAGGAGTGACTGCGCTCCAAAGCAATGGTTTACGTGACCTGTCTTTGCCCATTACCTCATCGACCATTTTGGCTTTCTTCATTAGTCATTGATTCAGTTCTTGTTCCAGTTCCATGGCCTCACCAGAATGATGTTTATCATCATGGAGACTCTTTATTTGTTTTTTTATTTACATCATGCACTTTATTTATGTAGTAGAAAATATTTGAAGCCAAAAGTTTTGAACCTGATCTATTCAGGTAAAATCCATCTCTCTTTAAGAGGTGTCTCTTTTCCCAGAAGATATTTAAGTTATCTATGAACCCAATCGATCTTACAGAGCAAGCTTGATTGATGTATTTATTCAGGTAGGAAACTCTGCTGAAGACTTAATTTCCAGCTGAAGGTGGTGCGACAGGGCCACTAATGAAGACTTTAAAATGTGTCTGTTTTGCAGTGTTAAACAGACTAATCACATTCTTTGATATATCTGACTTCATCTTAGCAATATAATTTAGCAAAATATTTGAAAGCATTGCACAGCCATCATTCCCTGTATCTATGTGTTTCTTGCTGCAGAAGCATGTAATGTCATTCACAGTATCATCAGTTGCTATTAATGTTCTTGGCTTAGCAGCTGGTTTGTTATGATGCTGTTTTGGTAAGAGTTGAATGTTGTCATACCTTATTTTTTTTTCTCTGGGAAAAGGCCGTTCTTTCAAGGTCCATCTGCAGGGCCGCAAACCGTTCTTTTTTTAGCGGAATCCCTGTATTCTCGATAATCTCATTGGATCTTTCCTTTTGTTTTGGGAGCGAATGGCTTTTTTTACCTGTTGTACTTGGGGTAGAAGATTTGTTTCTCTAAAGTCTTGGCCATGTTTTGTCATCTAAATGTGGCTTTCGTCCTGTCAGATGGCTTTTGATTGCATTGGATTTGGATGACTAGATTTTTTGTTCTTGGGCTTTGCTCAAAGTAATTCTCAGCGGGGGCTACTTGTCTGGTTATTTTCATCAGAATCGGTACCTTCATTCCATTGGATAGATGTTGCTCTGACGTGTTTCTGTTATATATATATATATATATATATATATATACATACACATATATAT
>JAUZNJ010030089.1:0-14996 GCA_034780135.1 Jordanella pulchra
TTTTAACGAGATACGTATCACGTTTTAACGAGATACTATCACGTTTTAACGAGATACGTATCACGTTATAACGTGATGGCGCTCGAAAAATTTATTTTCCTGCGTGGCAGCAATACGCTTCCGTACTTTTCACATTGTATTTTACGAATCGTAGATTTAAACACCTTCATATCACCTTTTGTATGTTGACATGTTCACATGTCAACATACAAAAGGTGCATTTGCTTGTGACAATAATGAATCAGAACTCACTCCATAAACTATTGATCTGATATTTTGATCTTTCAGATATTTTCTCAGGGTTTTATCATTTTAAGCAGCCGTTCTAAGATTTCTTACAGAGTGATACCCTTTAACTCTTTGCATCAACAATATTTACACAAAGACTTCAAGGAAAACTGTTTAACATTATTGAAATTCATTTATTTCAACCAGGAAGGTAGAATTACCTTTACTGCTGCTAAAGTTACATATTTATTAATCCAGTTAAACATCATTTATAACATCTATATACTATGTTGATCCATAGATGAGCACAAAATCACAAAAATAAATGTAGTGCCAGTTGTTGATCGAGCTCAGGATTTTGTGTGTTGGTGAGCGGATGGTGTCTGGGTGTTTAAAGTTGAACATGTCCCCTTTGCTGACAGGTGTGCTTCTTTGTGGCCCTCTACTACAATGTCATCATCAGCTGGAGTCTCTTCTACTTCTCCCAGTCCTTCCAGCAGCCTCTGCCGTGGCATGAGTGTCCACTGGTCAAGAACAAGACCAGTACATGTGAGACATTTCACAAAACATCTCAACCCTTGACTTTTATATCTTGATATAAAAAAAAATACCTCAATAAATCTACGATTCATATAGAGAAACAAGAAAAAAAAAGCCTTTGCTGCACACAGAGACTATGCAAACTAGTAAAGAGGTACAAATGTTATCCCAGTAACACCAGTTAGCAGATTAAGACGCCATCCTGCTTGGTTGTCCCCATAGATGTGGTGCCAGAGTGTGAGAAGAGCTCGGCCACCACTTACTACTGGTACCGCGAGGCCCTGGACATCTCCGATAGCATTTCTGAGAGCGGAGGACTCAACTGGAAGATGACACTGAGCCTGCTGGCCGCCTGGTCCATGGTGTGCCTCGCCATGATCAAGGGAATCCAGTCTTCAGGGAAGGTGAGGAGACTTTCTGTTAAACAAAGATAGAAAGTGTTGAGCTGCTTGATTATGTGGAGAAAGCAAAGTGAAAATGGTTCCTGAGTGAACTTGAAACAAAAAGGCTAAGAAACAAAAGACATGGCTGGAAAAATGAGGCTGGAATGATAAAAAAAAGCTGTTTTTATTGTGTAATCAGATCACTTTAGCTCAACCTAAAGCGTTTTTAAGTGACCAATGAGGTGTAACTTAGTAAATCTTTTTAATGACAGCGTTTCGGAAATATTTCTCAGACTACATGTGATCTTTAAAGGATTTCTGCCTCAGCTTAACCTAACAAAGCGTCCGAAAGGATTAACCCGCCGGCTGAAGGCTCTCCGCTCGTCGTCCCTCCAAACGCCGTGAAGCTAATGGCCGCAGAGTTTCTCCAGTCATATGACGAGCATTAACCGTGTTCTTCCGAGTTCAAAGTCAGGCCTCCACTTCTCGGCTTTAATCTTTTAAAGATACACGTTAATGTGGAAGCTGATTGACTTTGACGTTAAGGTGGTAATGAACCGCATCTGAAACAAATACGTTTCATTTCAGTAAGAGAGTCGAATTAGACTGAACTCTATGACACTGTTGACTTTTCTCATTTATTACTTTAACAGTTTTTCCAAAATCTCTTCTTCATATTTTCTGACTGGTTGGTTTTCTCCTCTCTGTGTTTATTAGCAGAGGTGGGTAATAACGACTTACATTTACTTTTTAAAAATGTACTTTTAGAAGTAGTTTTACAGCGTTGTACTTTTTACTTTTACTTGAGTACAATCTCAGGCTCCTCCATCCATTGTTACTAACTTTAATGAAAACAAGCTTGTTTTTAACAAATATGCACCTTCTTCTTTTTTGTTCTCGATGCTTTTTGGTTAAATGTTATTTTCCGTCTGTTGGGTCATTTTCAGGTTGACTGAAAATACAGTAAACTGCAATTGAACCTATTCTACATACAGTAACTATTGATTTTTTAAAGTTTTATAACTCAAAACGTTTATTCTGAAGAGTTCATTCTACCTAAAGTGCTTATTTCATAATATCTGCATGTTATGTTTATTTTTATCTTATTCTTTGAAGCACTGGAATTAGCATTTAGCATATCATTTAGCATTTTGTTAAATTTGATATCATTTTGTTGAGTTTTAAATCAGTTGTTATGATCAGTAGATCATTTAGTCGCCTTTTTATCAAAAACATTTTTAATCTTGAGCTACTTTTTACTTTTACTTAAGTATAAATATGATGAACTTGTGCTACTTGTATTGAAGTACAATTTTGGGTTCTCCACCCACCTCTGGTTATTAGTCCAACCAATGATGATGTAAAACATTTTCCAAGAAAATAACATCAACATTAACAAGATCCTTTCAAAAAAATAAAAGAACAATGAAAACTGAAGTTAAATGGAAGCAGAGTCGGGACGAATGGATGATGAAATATATCGGTTGTTTCCAGCATAATATTCACTCCAAATGTTTGGGGGTATTTTTGTTTTGTTTTTTACTGTAAAAAGATAAAACAATTTCTAAATGTGTTTTGAAACGATCTGGTTTGGATCCCCCCCAGTGTGGACAGTTTTTTTTCTTCATTTTCTCCTCCAGAGGGTTTTGCAGATCCAGTGGTCGATAGAAATGCTCACAACTAAAAGACACAAAAGCCTTGCCTAAATATTAACCCTGACAGAAAGAGACTTTCTGTACCAAATGTGTGTGTGGGTGGGCCGACCATTTGGTTGCCACGGTAATTTTTGGTTCCCTTTCACTGTCAGGAGTTTGGGCTGTAATGTGATGTACTTGGTTCATCTGCTCACTGATAAACAATCCGACATCTCAGACTTGAAAGTATTGTGTCAACTTCTGCGGTGGGAAAATAAAAACGCTTGTATGTGATCATGGGAAGAAAAAAAAAACGGTTTAAAGATCCAAATTTAGGATTCCCAGGATTTTGACCTTTGCAGGTTTGCAGCTGCTGTAATTTTCGTATGGATGTTTGACATCATGTTGGTCCAAATCTTATGTTTTGAAACTGTTGCTAACCCATTTTCATTGGTTTTAAGACATCATGTGATTTCTACGTCTGTTTTTATCATTAAGAATCAAAGTGAAACATTTTAGAGGTTTGCTTTTTAAATCTTTCTACCAAGAGAAACGCCTGCAGATCTATAACTGGATTCATTATCAACTCGTGCGTCTTTCAATCAAAAGTCTTGGTTGACCTCTAGCACCGGATTTTTGTTAAAATCTCAACAATATAACCAGAAAAAGAAAAAAAATCTCTTTTTTTGCGATTCCTTTATGTGTGTCTTGCTGTTTTCTTCAGTTACTGAATATAAACAGTAAAATGTTATTGAATGAAAACATGCAGATCTCAGACCTGTGTCACCGCTGCTTTATGTGCGAAGCGTTAGTAATTTAAGACGCAGCCTTGCTTCCATTAGGGCTGCATATGGACCACCGAGAGACAGGCGTAATGTTTCTGAATCACCTATGACTCCACCACAAACCAAAATCAGAGAGTCTGCAGCCACACCCTCACAGCCTGTCCTCTAAATGCATGTGTCACCGGGCGCCGGCTGCATGACTCAGGTCCTCCATCCCTGTCTTTAAGTCCCTCCTTTACTGATCAAACAAGATGTGGGTCAACTAGTCTCACAACAGGAAAATCCACAGACTGCAGGAAAATGCTTTTTTGTTTGTTTTTGTAGTCAAATCTTGAGGAGTTATACAATCTTTCAACTCGCTGTTACAGAATCAACTACACGGATTCAAATCGCAGCAATGAAGCACCAGTTATATTACTTAATGTTACCTGATGTCATACAGATACTTGCAAATTCTCTTCACTTCTGATGTCTTGGTTTTTCTCTGGATTGAGGAGAAAAGATGCATTTCTATAGATCTGCTGGACGTTAGCGACAACATTTGTATTGGGCTACAAGTGAAGAGAAAGTGATCTATAAAATCAGTCTGAAAAATACAAATAAAACAACAATTTGAAAATATAAAGCATGTAAAAAGAATCATTTTAAAAATAATGAAAAAAAGCTGTTAAAAGCATAAATCTGTAAAAAAAAAAAGTCTAAAATTGGAACAAACAAATAGTCAAAATCAATTTGAAGAATAAAACGAAAGCCAGTTCTCATCGTCTCCTTTGCACTTAATCCAGCAGCTCGACACTTTCTATCTTTAATCTTGTTGATGAGAAATAAAGTCTTAGAAGAAAAGAAAACAATTTTCAAACTTTCATTTTTGGATTCCATTTTTTTTCACATTTCCATTTGCAAAACGTTCTTCCTTCTTTGTTTGCAACAATAATGGAACAAAATTCACTCCGTATACCACCCAGTTAGTCAGGCATCTCTAACGTTTCCACATAACTTTTAAGAACCTAACAGCACTCCTCTCTCCTCTCTTCCCTCTCCTCTCCTCTCCTCACAGGTGATGTACTTCAGCTCTTTGTTTCCTTACGTTGTCCTGATCTGCTTCCTGGTTCGGGCTCTGCTGCTGAAGGGCTCCGTCGATGGTATACGACACATGTTCACACCCAAGGTAGAAACGAATCAGAGCTGCTTGGTCGCTTCTGATCATAGATTTCCTTCTACCTCTTTTTGTATATTAAACATGTTTTCCTGCTGCTCACCGACACTTTCTACTGTTCCCTCACTGTATTCCCTGGTAGTTTCAATACGTGAACTCTTCATGTAATAGGCCAGCTTCTAGGCAGCAAGCAGCCAATAGCACGTCGGGCCGCTGAACCATGTCGCCATGGAAACAGCAGTTACAGGGTGCTTATGTAAGCAGGCGGCAGAAGACGGCGGTTTTCAGCAGAGCACGTCTGTCTTTTGTGTCTGCCTCCATCTCGCCGCTTCAGACGGACATCAAAGCGTTCTGGGTGTCTCCTCCTCCTGGGGGGGAGGGGGGTGGACGAACCGCGACGAAACTGTCGGGGTTTTCAGCCGTCGTCCCACAGGGTGGGGTGGTAAATCTTTAGGTAATATAATTTTGCTGGAGGATTCGGGGCGTCTGCTCCTGTAAGGAGGGAAGGTGACCGAGTCAGAGGAGGTCTGGGAGACGATGAAAGCCACAAGTTACTAAATGAAAACTCTTAGTCAAACACTAGATGAATGAGAAGCAGTTTTACAAACACAAATAGAAGATTTGGATGATTTACTTGAGATTATTTTTTTCCAGGAGAAAAGAAGTTAATACATAAAATGAGCTACTGAGCCGAATTTCATCTTCAAAAAGTTTCTCTGCCATTGAAGAAAACTCAGCATCATCAAATCAAACAATCTTTAACAAAGTCTGGAAATGTAGGAAATTCTATTTGATTACTTTCCAAGTTAGATCTGGAAATACATAAGAATGATTAAAATGTTCATCCTGTAGATTTTATTTTTGTTATTCAGTTATCTAAAAAAAAAATCAAAGCTTTTGTTTTATTTCTCTGTAAGGTCGTTTTCATGGATTTGCTGCATCCGAATTATTAACGTATCTATTTTATAGTTATTTGCTGCGAGTTGGAGTCCTGTTGCAGACAAAGCATTAATAAAACAAAAGCATAAGAGGTGGCAGGTTGTTGTTTTTAATATTTTAAATGTAATTATTTATGTAGGATAAACCAGTTCAGATTTTAAAGATGAAAGATTCTGAAATAAAACTGATCTAAGTTTGTTTAGATGAGAAAAAACTAAATAGTTTCATCATTTGTGGGATGTAATTATGAAATGATTACGATTAGGGATCTGTCAGAAACTGTTGAGCTTGGATGCAAACATCCAGATGGAGGTGGAACAATTAGTTGAAAAGTATTTGATGAAATAAAAGCACAAAATGACAGTAAGCCAGCATTTACCTATAAAGAGTTAAAGAAAACGTATTTCAGAGGCTGGGCCTGAGCAAAAACAAAGGCCGATCACAGGCAGCAGCTGGACGTGATTGGACTGATTACACAGAAACATCAGATAACCAGAGCAAAACTGCTGGAGAGATCTAACAAATGAAACCCGGCATGAAAGAAACTAAACTAAGATAAATTAGAGAAAAGAAGACTAAAGAATAGATGAAAAAACACCTAATGTGGACATAAAAAATGAACTATTATGGCAAAACACCAAAACTAATGACAGGCTAAAGGCCAAAAACAAAACATTAAATTCTTAAAGTTAAATTTAAAACCCAAAGAAAACTCCAAAAAGAAAAGATAACTTTAAAAATAGAACAAAGAGCATAGCTTAAAGCTCACAATGGAAAATAAGGATCCTGGCGTTAGGGATAAGTAGACAATATTCAACGATTATTTTAGTGTTCAGCTAGAAATTCCTGATTCTTTGGTTGCATTTTTGACAAAAGAAGCTGATCCATGGCTGATATTTACAGCTGCTATCAGAAAAGGCCTGTTTCATAAAAGCAGAGACTAGTAATGGGGAAGGATGATAAGAAGTTTGATCCATGGTGACACTTTGAAACCTAAGAAACGCTGTACAAATACAGCGTGAACGGACTTATGAAGGACGAAGAGCAGCTCCGAGGTCAACCCTCAGGAAAAGCTCTGTCTGTGAAAGTGAACCAGGAAGAGGCGTTAAAAGTTCAGCCATTGTTGCACCAGAAGCTCGACGCAAAGATTGAAATCAGAGCCTTAAAACAAGAAGAGATTCAATGAATTTATTCCCTCCATCAGGATGAATAAATGAGATTTCACCAGAAGAAAAAGAAAGTCACAGTCCTATTCTGATTATTGCAGGCCAACGTTTTTAGCGTACCTACAGAGCTTATAGCAGGAGAATTCACAGCCTTCTGTTCAATGAAGAGTTTTAAGCTTAAAAGCTTTTCTTTAATAATAAAAGTAGGAGCTCTGATGATGATGATGATTTATACCGCTCCTCTGACTCTGTGCACCTCTGAGTTTCCTATCATCTGTTCCTCCAACCTCAGCTGGAGATCATGCTGGAGGCCAAGGTGTGGCGAGAGGCGGCCACGCAGGTCTTCTTCGCCCTGGGCCTCGGCTTCGGTGGCGTCATCGCTTTCTCCAGCTACAACAAGCGCGACAACAACTGCCACTTCGATGCTGTGCTGGTGTCTTTTATCAACTTCTTCACCTCCGTGTTGGCCACCCTGGTGGTGTTCGCTGTGCTGGGCTTCAAGGCCAACATTATGAACAGCAAATGTGTTGCTCTGTAAGTTCAAGCTTCATTCCACCTTTACTGAAACTGCTCCTCCACCATCGGAGCTCAGAATCTGTTCATTGTGTGAAAAGGCCTCAGAGTCTCACTGATGGCCAATAAAAACTGACGTTTTGCTCGTCTATGACTCCATTATTTTTTTTACTGCTACAGTAAATAATCTAAATGAACCATTTCATAACTAAACTGAACAGTTTTTATGTATCATTTCTACATTTTCTGTCCTGTTTCCCTTTCTTCTGTTTTTTAGAAACACTAATAAGATAGTGGGGCTGTTGGGGAATGGCATCGAGCCGAGCCTTATTCCCCACCATATAAACCTGACTCAGGTTAGTCAGATCACTACAGAAGACTACCATCAGATGACGGAGATCATCAAAAGAGTGAAGGAGGACGACTTCCCCAAACTGGGGCTGGAGTCCTGCAGCATTGAAGACGAGCTCAATCAGGTACATGTTACTAAAAGCTAAGAATGATCTCTGTTGCTAGCAGGCAGCATTTTGAACATGTATTTACAAGTTGTTTTATACCCCACTAACTGTTTTTATTAAAAAAAAAATAATGGTAAGAGTTTAAAAACCGGACAATTTAGCTCAACTTTACATAAGTTCAGGTTCTTGGTAATAGTTCTGACAAAAAGGAAGCAACCAATCACGATGATCCACTTTGAAAGTGGAACCAATCTGACAAAGTAAACTGCCTGTGATTGGCTACTTTTCAGGAAATCCCGCCTCTAGAGACAGTACTGTTTTCTTTCTGGTTGAAGCTAGTACCGTTAGCAAAGCATCTTCAGGGCTAATAGCTGTTCCCTTAAACTGTTAAAATACATTGAGTGAAGTCCTCATTAAATATCTTAGTTAAACACAATCATGAACGTGTTCTGACAGCAGTAGAAATATGCTCTAAGAAGATTATTGCTAAGCTAACGTTAGCTCCACCGTTTTTATAGGGAAAAGTGAGGCTTGAATAAACTGGTTCATATTAAAACACAGACATTTATATTTTTAATGAGTTTGCAGCTATTTTTAAGTCTTTTATTCTTTTATGTCCAGTATTGTTCTAATGAAATTATCAACTGATGACACAGAAATTTTTAACACTTTTAAGGTTCATCTGAGGAGGTGGCTCATTGATCACAAATCCTATCAGCAATCACTTGTTGGATGTTTGAATGTATTAACTCAACGCTTGTTTTTAGGATGACTGTTAAATGTAAACAATAAACATGGAGTTTTCATCACCTTTTACATACAAATTTTTTTAATTATTTTATCAGGCAGTCCAAGGAACGGGCTTGGCCTTCATCGCCTTCACTGAAGCTATGACCCACTTCCCAGCCTCGCCTTTCTGGTCCGTCATGTTCTTCCTCATGTTGATTAATCTGGGCCTCGGCAGCATGTTCGGCACCATTGAGGGCATCCTCACTCCGCTCATCGATACGTTCAAAGTCCGCAAGGAGTTTCTCACAGGTCAGAGAGAAAGATTACAGAGCAATGCGCTCTTAAAGGACAAATATGGTCTGTGGGAGCTGCACAAAATATGAAATTAGGATTTTATTTAAAAAAAATGCAAAAGTACCAAATAAAACGAGCTGAAGTTAAAGCTCAACACAAAAAGGTTTCAGGAGAAACTGGCTGTGTTGGTTCTGGATGTATTTTCCAGTAACGGGGATCCTCTCTGTGTCTTGCAGTGGGCTGCTGTGTGCTGGCCTTCTCCATCGGTCTTCTGTTTGTTCAGCGCTCAGGGAACTACTTTGTGACCATGTTTGATGACTACTCTGCAACTTTACCCCTGCTCATCGTCGTGGTGCTGGAAAACGTGGCAATCGCCTGGTTCTATGGGATCGACAAGTGAGTAGATTTCACTGTCAGCAGATTAGTATGGAGTGAATTTTGTTCCATTATTATTTAAATTTAGTTTCCATCAACTTCTTCGAATGCACTTTTTGAAGTGTTGCATCGGAAAGACTCGCTCAAAATCTGTGGTCAGTGCTAGATCACAGCCTCCACTTGCTACAGCCATGCATGACATATGACATATGACGACATTACTCTTTGCGCTGCTCTGTTAATTCACTGTAAACCAAATGAAAACACTGCAAATTTGCATTTCCATCTTTGTTTTTTAGTTTTAAAAGTTTGCTTAAAATGTGCATTTCATTTGGATAGAAACAGCTACTGCTGGAAGGAATGAACACATTTTGTAAATTGAAATTAAAAAAGATGTAAGTCGGAAATGTAACTTTGAAAAACTAATCAAAAAAGCCTTTGAGTGGAATCTGAGCTGTTTTCTCTGATTTTTTTTCAGATTTATCTAATTTTTTCATAATTTATTTTTTCAAACTTCATTTTTCTACTTTTATAAATATTACATTTTCTTTTATAGATCACGTTTTATGAATTGCATTCTTTTCAAAATGGATTTTACAGATCACATTCTCTTCGCTTCAGGGGAAAGCCCGCCCTTTGAAGTGAAGAGAATGTTTTTTTATTAAAGTTTCAGTTTCATTGCTTTTTTTTATTTCTATTTACTAAATATGTTCTTTGCTTGTAACAATAATGGAACAAATTTCACTCCATAGATTAGCATGTGACATAAACCTAACGGTTCTTTATCTTATTAAAGTCAATGTGATTTGATTCTCCTCCCTGCTTTCTCAGATTCTTTGAAGACCTGAGGGACATGCTGGGCTTCACCCCGTACCGCTTCTACTATTACATGTGGAAGTACATCACGCCCATCCTGCTGCTGGTCCTTCTCTGCTCCAGCTTCATCCAGCTGGCCATGACGCCGCCCAGCTACAGTGCCTGGATACAGGAAGAGGTGGGTTTTTGTCCCTTTTCGGCCAGGATCTGCTGAGATCCAGGCTCTACAGCAGCAGGCCTCCACCTGCTGGGTGACCCTGGAGCGAAATGAAAGCAAAATTCAAGGGCTCCTTGTAAGCAAGACCGTAGCTAAAACTACAACAAAACGAAGAAGAAATAGAAATGGAGACTTTGAATGTTTTTTTTAAGCCAAGAACAATAAACAGGAAGTTTGGTCAAAGACCCAAAGTTGTGATTTTACAACAAAAGAGAACAAAGGCTGAAGGAGACACCGTTCTAAACATGGACTTTAGTTTCTCAAGTGAGGCTAAAGTTTAAAAGTTTTTTAAAAGCTAAGTTAGTCACAAACTTTAATGTACTTTATGAAGATTTGATGTGAAACACAATGAATTATGCTAATAGATGCTAATAAAAATCAAAAAATTCTGATGGGTTTGCATTTCACCCAAGATGTCCACATCAATTCACTTAGACGGAAGTTTGGACTTTGACGAGACCTTTTCTTTTTCTCCGGCTGCACGTTCAGGACCATTTTACCATCCAGTTTGTTTGTTTTCCACTCAGCCCAGCTTCTCTATCGGTGCTTTAGATAACAGATGCTAACATCACTCCTTTCTGTGGGGGAACCCTTTGGGACGTCAGGCATGTTTTCCTTTAGAAGTGCTTCCTGGAGGCGTTTAGTTGCACTGGAGTTTCATTTAGGGGGCAACAGATTAAACGGGGTAAATATAGTCTTTTTTTTTTTAGATTTTTAAAGCTAAAACATTTCAAAAACCATCCTTATACAGCTGCTTTACGTTTCTCTATTACATAAAATCCCTGTGCAATCTATAAAGGTTTGTGGTTTTATTGTGATGAAACTTTTCCAGGGGTTTGATTACTTTTTGAAGGCGCTACAAGCAGTGAATTAAACACATTTTGGGTTACAGCTGATTAAACATGTATTTTCTATTGTCCTTCAGGCCTTGGAGAAGACCCTTTACTTCCCTCCCTGGGGGATCGCAGTTTGCATCTCCCTGGTAGTGATGGCCATAATGCCCGTTCCGGTGGTCTTCTGCCTGCGCTTCTTCAACATCATTGACGAGAACACCGGCGGCCTGTCCACCGTCTCCTACAAGAAGGGTCGCGTCATCAAGGAGACCCCCCGGCCAGAGGACGACGACGACGCCAGCCTGATCCACGGCAAGACCCCCAGCGAGGCGCCCTCGCCGATGCCTGGCAAAAACATCTACCGAAAGCAGAGCGGCAGCGGGGGAACAGAGGTGGACACGGCTCCCAACGGCCGTTACGGGATCGGTTACTTGATGGCGGACATGCCAGATATGCCCGAGTCGGACTTGTAGACCGACTGATAGTTCACCCTACCCGGCCGTTTTCTCCTCCACCCTTGTGCGTGCGTTTAGTCAGCCATCGTCATCGTACATTGTTACCACAGAGTCTGATCTTTGTAGATAAGGTAGCTGCTCTGTTGTTTGTCGTCTCTGAACCTTATGTGACTGTAAGCAGAAAACAAACGGTTTGGGAAGAGATGTTCTTGTCTAACCTGACCACCCCCACAGTTTTGGCCCCTCCTAGTAGAACCTGCAGCCCTGGAGGCCTGTTTGCCACAATAAAAGAAATGTTGTATAAAAATGATTTTAGGTCTCATTTTAATCAAGTATTGAGGTTGTTTTCGATGGATCCGCTATGGATGGACATAAAGATCTAAATCTGAACGCGTTTCTTCATTTCTGGCCAAATTTCATGTCGCCTTGTTTAAATCAGAGAGAGGACAGTGTTTGTATCCCAGTGGGACTGAAGTGTGCCTAAGTCATTTATATTTGTTTATAGAATACACACACGTTGTACATTTGAGGTATTCTGTAAATATAATATAAATATTATATATTTATGCTGATAGTTTGGATATCAGAGCAGTGTTTTTAAGGTTCAGAGGTACTTAACTCTCATGTCTTTGTTTTTTTACTAATGTTTTGTCCGTGTCTGTGAGGACCTAGTTCTCTTTGTAAATAATTTTTCATGAAATGCTTAACTTGCGATGTCCCCCCCCCCCATCCCCTCCTTCCTCCAGTTCAAAAATAAAAGTCAGAGACGATCCACATTTTGACTGTTTGTCTTTTTTCTTGACTTTGTTTCTAATTAGTTATATTTTATGGTGAGACCAGGATGGGTTCATCATTTGAAACTAAAGAAGAGTCACGTTGATGAGGAAATATTTTAGTCTTATTCAGTAAATAACAAGCTAAAACTTAGATGGATTAATAGATAATGATGAATAGATTTTCGATTACAGACTTTGTTCAACCCATATATGTCCTGTGGGTGCAAGCCTCATTAATTAGGTCTTTGTATTTTAATGCACCAAGATAAGCCTTCATTGCGGATATTAAGCCCAACAGAACCCGACAACGTCTGCTAAAGGTTGGAGCATAAAGAAGGCGGGTCTTAGATCGTTCCTCTCCGGGGATTCCTAAACCTTTACTTGCCACTAGACACCACTAAAAGAAAACTGGTTTCAATAAACGCCAGGATTATATTAATTGGAAAACATTTGAGTTTTAATTGTGTTGGATAATAAACCAATAAAATAAAAACAGATGTCCTAAATGTCCTGCATTTGGACATCATCAACCTCAGAATCCAAAATGGCTGCATAAACACCAACAATAAAAGCCTTACCTTCACTTCTGAGATGTTTTATGTTATCAAATCTGTTGCAACTAGTTATAAACACCACACAGAAATATAGTGTGAAAAGTCTCATCTGCAATAATAGGATTAAACACCTTGATCACAAAATTACTGGTAAAAACGAAGCAAAAAAAAAAAAGAACAATTCATCTGAAATGGGCTGTTTATCAGCTTGTCAAAAGTTAAATGAAACCAGAAAATGGAAATCAGGACAGACCAGGTTTCCCTAAAGCCTTGCTAATAAACATTTGCACGTATTTACACATATATGCTGTTTTAATTATAGATGATTCTCTTGGAGTTCTCGCGGACGATCTCGTCTCTTCATTGTCTCACGTGCCAGCTTAAAATGTTTTAAAAGTGTCAGAAGAGCGAAAAAAGTACAGTATTCTCTGGAGATTCTTTCACATGATGGCAGAAGAGCAGGTAGGATCAGTTTTAACACATGCATTCAAAACAGGACCTGGGAGTTTTTGATTTGAATCATGTTTGCATGAGTAGAGACACTTCTAGAACATGAAGGACAGTGGGCCCTGAGAGGAAGAAACCCTGTCCCAGATGAAGAAGATAAACATCTCTCCCTTTTCCCCCAAAAAAAGCAAATTCTGATGAGCCTGAATTCTGGATGACATCTTTAAAGTTAGTTTCTTGGTGTAACAATTAAAATGTGAACAAAGTTTAAACGCTCCAGGGGATTTAGCAGCGCTGCCATCCTCTGGTTTAAAGGAGAACTGCTTGTTTTGGAGGAGGTGAATTATGTCTACATTGGAACAACAAATCCTCTTGTATGGGGGGGGGCTCTACTAGCTCGGCCCGGCGTGGAGAAGCAGCTTTTAGTGTTTATGCTCAATTGATTTGGAATAAACTCCAAGAAAACAGATAGTGATGTAACCCTGAGTTACTTTAAATCAAGATTAAGCTCTTTGCTCAGAGGTCTCTTAGCTAACCAGATGTTAAGTTTTCAGTCCAATGTTTTTCCTTTGATCTTTTTTCTTCAATCCTCTTATTTCAATGAGTCACTTTTATTCTCTATAATTATTTTTGTTTTCTCTATGCCACTGAAATATTGTATTTTCTTCAACCTGCTAGACATTTCTGGTCAGGTGGGTATTCTTGAACTGCAGTATTGTCCTGTTAAAAACCCTGTAATGACCACAAAGACGACGACGTCAGTCCTGATGAAACCGGCTGCTGTTTGATGTTCTTCTGCAACCTGAGGCTCCATCGTTCCATTAAAGCATGATGCTCCCTCCGCCCACTATTCCACAGTGGATTCCCTTCAACACTGGGAGCAACATTCCCACTTAGTCTCTTCAATAAGGCTGAACAACTAGTCGTTACCGAGTCCCTTCACACTGATTTGTTTTCAGTTTTTAAAAAGGTTTTTCTTGACAAAAAAAAGTTTTAGTCTGTTTTGTCCTTTTTTCTTCTTCTTGCATCAAAAAGCTCAAATTATAACCTTCAGATCTAAATCAAGGTTTTTCTCTTCAAGAGTCAACCATGTACAAAACAGCTTTACTGATTGGGCTTTGTTTGGCATCACAATAAGACAAGGCACGTTTATTTGTATAGCACAATTCAGTACATGGTCATTTCAGTGCTTTACATGAACTAGACAATAAAACGAGAAAATAAAAGCAGAGCAAAAGCAAATAAACATAAAAACATAAGAAAAACAAATAAAGTTGGACGACAACCTTCAACTAAAAATACCTCAGTTAAGAGTTTAACTTCAACATTCAAAGGTAGTTCTAGACAAATGGGTTTTTAACTTTGCCTTCAAAGAAGTCTTCTGGGAGTTTGTTGCAGATAAGTGGAGCAAAGGAACTAAATGCTGCTTCTCCATGTTTGGTTCTGGGTGAACAGAGTAGGCTGGACCTAGAAGACCTGAGTGGTCTGGGTGGTTGATACAAGTACAGCAAATCTGATATGTATTGAGGGGAGGATGTAGATGTTAAATGGGAGGGGCCCCAGAATGGAGCCTTGAGGAACCCCGCATGTGATTTGGTATCTGATTTAAAGTTCCCTACTGACACATACAGTGGGGAAAATAAGTATTTAGTCAGTCACCAATTGTGCAAGTTCTCCCACTTAAAAAGATGAGAGAGG
>JAUZNJ010030090.1:0-14995 GCA_034780135.1 Jordanella pulchra
ATGATGGATGGATGATGGATGGATGGATGGATGATGGATGGATGATGGATGGATGGATGGATGATGGATGGATGGATATTAATATTTAATCTAAGATATTTTGGTTCCGTTTGAAAATATCCATTTGTCAGGGCTCTACCTTTGCTGCAGGACTTTTTGTTTTAATTTTTCATTTATTTTGTTTGCAGGGAAATTGATTCTTTTACACCTGATTTGTATTTAACTTATGGAAGCAGAAAGCTTAACAGCTCAACATAACGAGAGAAACTCTGCAGTGCAGAGTTTTTCCTGCAGTGAGGAGATTTGTCAGATGGGGAGCAGAGCAATACTGGTTAATGCTGACCCTGGTAAACACCTTTTCCCCTTCCACTGCAGAAGCATGAGCGGCAGGCGCAGCAGCATTACCAGCAGCTGCAGAGGAGGAAGAGGGAGGAAGAGGAGAGGCAGAGGCAGGCGGAGCACATGGCGCGCAGGGAGAGGGAGCGGGATGACAGCAAAGGTGACTCCTCCACGGACCATCACCACGACAAAAATCATGGGAGCAAATCTCGTTCCGGAGGCGGCGGCGGCAGTGGAGGGGGGGGAGGAGGAGCCAGCGGTTCTGATAAACCCAAGAGGCCCAGCTCTCTGCTGGCCAACAACAACGTGATGAAGCTGAAGCAGATCATCCCACTGCAGAGTAAGTTCTCCTCAAGTGGAGCCCGCTCCCCTCAGTCGCCCACCGGCAACGAGCCCAAGCTGCCCGGCTTTCTCAGCTTCAAGTTCCTCAAATCACCCGAGAACAAGAAGGAAGGAGCAGCCGCCGCCTCGTCGTCTGCTGCAGCCGCCAGTAATGCCACAGCTTCATCATCATCTTCATCATCAGGTAGCAGCTCCCAGGAGCGTTCTCAGTCACCCAGTAAGGCCTTCAACCCTGGAAAACTGTTTAACTTTGGGAAGTCTGAAGGGGGGACATGTGTGAATGGGGCTCCACTGCCCAGACCTGGAGACGCATCATCGTCACAGACGTCAGAAAGACAAGCATCCCGGTCTGACTTGAACGGCGTTCCTGACGAGATCCCCTCACCTCTAGGTGAGGGATCTGAGAACGGACATGCCGCTGACTTGGACCCAACCAGCTCTAAAATCTAGTGGCTCAGGAGAGTAAAAACTACATATCAACCAGAGTTGATGTGCTTACTGTGAGAAAAAAGGCCTGACCAAGGTACTGGAAGCAAACGGATAGAGATGAATCCGATGGAAGGCGATGGTTGTTCCGGTCTGCTTTCTTGCAGAGAGACAAATGATCTTGCTTTCTATGACAGATGTAAGCCCTTCTGTCATGACCGACTAAAACACACTCACTCCAATTCTTCCTTGTCTGCAATACATTAAGAAATGCATGAGCTGCGTTTCGACTATTTAAGCCTTCAAAGCAGAGAGTTATGTTTCCTGGGTTCCTTTAGTCAGAAATGGTAAGCATCTTAATGGCCTCACATGTTCAGACAGCCCAAGAAACAGATTCCAAACAAGAGCAAAATATTTCCAGACTTCATGCCTCTTAAGTAAACGTTTTCTCTCTTCTTTTTATTGTGAGGAGTTTCTGGGCCTTTCTCTTCTGTAATGAAGTGGGTAAATGGAAAAGCAATATCAGTCAGTGTTTTAATATTCCTTAACAGTAACATCTAATCTGTTCTCCCTGATAAAATCACCAGCTTTTTTTTTTAAAGCCTAGGTGACGTTTCCTTCTCTTTCTGTAACAGATAAAACAAAAGTAAAGAGCTTAGTAAGTCAAATTGCTCGTTTCAGTATTTTTCCCAGAAGAAATTAAAAAAGGGGAGGGGAGAAGACGGCGGCGGGTGAAGGTGATGTTGGAGAAAGTGGAGCATGGATGCCTGTTGCGAGCTGTTCTGCATCCAAGCCCGTAGAGAACCGGGTAAACACAGATGGCGCTTTGTTCCAAACACACCAGAAAAATTTGGCAAAATGAGACCAGAGTTAGAGCGAAGAAAGTTGCACTAAACCCAAACAACCTGACAACAAGCTGGACTCCAGCCTGATTCACGATTTTATGCAAAAACCTGTTTTTCTTCCAATAGAAGAAAGCCTCTTCTGCACCCCCCACACTTATTGGCTCCCCATAGTAAAAGCCTTAGAATGAATGCATCTTGATTAGGGTTGAATGATTCATCAGTTAAAGCTTTAGGGGAAAAAACATTTGTTCTTTTGAGTAGATTTAGAAATAAAAAAGTTGAGTCTTGCTTCATCTCCTGCTCTTATCTGATCCCTCTGCAGCTTTTCATCAGAGATCAGCTCCTCGGACTAAGAGGACCTTAGAATAAGGTTGTTTTTGTATCCACTTAGTCGTATGTTTTCAATTGTTTTCCCACTGATAGATTCTTACAACAAATGTGTTTATTTTGTCAGAAGCTACAAGATTTTCTTTTTGCCATGCACTCTAAGATGGTTCTCATGGCCTCTAGAAGCAACACAGTCCCACAGGATCATGGACCCTCCCCTTTACCCAATAGAGGGGATGAGGCATTTTTCACCATATTCATTATTTAACCACAAACCCAACTAGACGGTTTGTTGACAAAAATGTTTCAACCAAACCAAATTTAAGCCTCAGCGGAAAATGTATTTATGTTGTGATCCCAGGAAAGAGAAACTTTTTCTTTCTAAAATACGTCCTCAGTTGCTGCTGTTGAGACTTGGGGAACCTAAGATGCAGGTTTCTAAGTGATCTCTCAAAATAGTTTTTTTAACCTTAACAAGAGAAACAGAGCTGAGTCGCATCATATTTCTACCCCGAGGGGAGAAAAAACGTAATTACAAGTCTAATAAAGTTTATTTTAAAAGCAGACCCAATTAGAACTCATTTATTTTTTTAAAGTAATGTAAAAGGCCTAAAAAATGTAATTATTTTTTTAAAAGTTTGAAATTGAACTACTAAATAGAAAGATTAATTTATTTAAAAGCTTTTTACATGTTGCCAATAGGTTTGTAGGGGCTGTATTTTAAAAAAAATCTGTTTTTAACCCTAATTTTAATTGTTGAAAAATTGCTTCTTGTTGAACTCTCTTTTAGGCATATTTTAACTCTCTTTACCAAACTTTATTTTTTAGGAGATGTTGATAACTTGACATGTATGGTATTCTACAACAGATTAAGAAACTGAAATCAAACAAAAACAGAGGAGGAAATTGCAAAAAGTGAATCATGTTGGAGACCTAACCAACCTGCTAGTTGGTTTACTTGTTTTATTTGCTTAACGTCAGCATATAAAGTCAGGCTCATAAAAAGATGGTTTCTAAAACTCCTGTTGTATTATTGTTCATATTACCTGTTATTACTTAGCTTCACGTAAACCAGTCATCTGACACACAGTAAGTCATTATTATTATTTTGCGTCTTTGGGTTGAATCTGTGGCTGAGTTATGATGGAAGCGCATCATCACGTCGTGTAACACACATTTTCCATGTCTCAGAGGCCTCTGAACTGTTCTGTTTGCTGACAGATGGAAACATTAACTATGCATTTACACACTTTCACCTCCAACAAGGACTTTGGCAATAACACTGAAAGGAAGCTGATACTGTAGATCGACATCGCCCACATTTAGTTCTAGCTTTTTTATTTCAACCTCCCTTTATTCTCACTGAACCCATTAATATCTTTTCTTGTTGCTTCTTTCTTTTTAGACCAGATTAAAAAAAAATAAAAATAATGCAATACAGAAAAACACAGAACTCATGTTACAGCATCATTTAACCGTCAGTATGTGTGTTCGCTTTAATTTCCTGGACAATGTCCTTTATAAATGTAATCTAGGCGTACAGGATGACAGGCATCTATTCTGTCTTAGTGTGAATTGTTTGCAGGCTGGGAAATGAATTGTTAAAAGAAAACAGTGCAACAATATAAACAGGATTTAGATGTTATGTAGCTGAGCTCAGTCTCATAAAAAACTCCCAGTTTGCTGCATTTGGATTTCAGGGATGAAGAACATCACAGTGCATTAGTCTTCATCATCATCATCATCTGTAAATGTGTTTTAAAGATGGAAGAAAAAGCTGGGATTGGGCTGTTTGCTAAAGCATTAGGTTTTCTGTGTGTACATTTCCACTTTTCCCGGTTTGAAACAACACATATCAAAGTAATTTGCCTTCATTAGATACTAGAGGTATGTGGAAACCATTGAGAATGGAGGAGGGATTTTAGAGAAAGGCTGAGCACAGGCATCCCTCAAAGGAAGCTCGTCCTCTCAGATTTCACCACCTTCGATCTGATGGGGAATCTGTGCGGGGGAACTGAGTGGATTTATCAAATGCGTCACGTTCTGGATTATGTGTTGGTTGTGCGCAGGTGAGGTTCTCACCACGACTTCATGAAAAGCCCGACCCTAACCTCGAAACAAAGATGTTTTCATAAAAGCCTCGCTGGCACGACATCAAACGCTCTTCCAATGTATAAAAGAGAGGAAAAAAAGATCTTTTAAAGACAAACACTGGGAAATGGGATTATTTATTTCTTTTAATTTATTTTGTCATATTTTTGTAAAATCTGAAAAGAATAGTTAATAAAACTCTTTTCAAATGCATTGAATGTGTCGGATTTTGTTTCGCCAAATAAATATTTCGCTGTTTTACGAATAATGTTGATATGATTAAAGGGGCCTTGCGTGTTTTCTGAAGTGGGTTCAATGGAGAGAAAATCTGTAGAAAACATCTTACCTGCAGGAGAAGACAGTGCCCGGTAAATTTAAACCTCTAACTTTTTCTTTACCTTTTAAACCGTCTTTAACTCACATTTTAGAGATTACCCAAATTATTTCCATTTGCTAAACGGCAAAAAAATCCATCTTTCTTTTAGTTTCTTTAGTCAAAAGTTTTCTTACACTATGCTAAGTTGACACATTGGTTGCCAATTTGTAGGCTGCTGTTATGTCACAAAATGCAAGTGTGTATTATTCATCAGATCCCTCATTTCATCATGTTTCTTCTTTACCAGCTTCATGAAATCCGACTTCTTACGGCTGGTAATAGAAACGGGTTAAATACCACAGGAAATAATCAAGTTTCATTCAAGCTTTATTTAAGCAAAGCTTAACAGAACATCTGATCAAACACACGGTATGGGAGCAAGGCCTAGGGTGGATCTGAACAGTCTATCAGAGCAGAAGCATAACATGTTTTATGATTTAAAAAAACAAAATGAAAAACACTGGAGCTGTACACTGCTGCATCGGTGGATCAAAGATCAGGAGGGTTGAACGTGACTCTGCTGGGCAGTGATAAGAGCAAGTAGTTTCATTGCAGTGATGGAGCCTAAAACACCAGGATCAACTGAAAGCAGGACTGGGACTGAACGCTACCATCCATGCTTGCTGTGCGTTCTGTGTCTGCAAACACTGAAAGATCCCTTTCAAACCCACTCTGCGATTATTCATGCCAGACCTCAAACAAAAAACCTGCAAAGATGCAGAACGCCTTCGAGCCACGATGAGAAGTTGTAAGGCCTCTAAGCTGATACAAGACGTCGCCACAACCCACAACACCCCTTCAGTTATGCAACATAACATCCAGCTGTGAAAACGACAACATGCAAGCGAGAGCACATCCACTGGGCATTGGGTTGTGTCTTTTTCTTGTTGTATCCAGGAGTTTGTTTTTATTTAGTTAAACACAAACATACTAAAACTGGTTAAACTTAGTCTGGTTTTATGCATTTAAGGAAAAGTTAAATAAAGCACTTTCCACCCATCCTTTCCTGTAATTAGATATTTTTTTATTACCATCTGTGCTGTTAAAGGTCTGTATCTGAATAAATCCAAATTCGTTCCTCTAAGAAAATCCACCGTTGTCTGTAATTAGATGCTAGATTTAATCTCAGACACATCAACACCTAAATCCTATGAGGAAAGGTCCCAGAATATACAGCAGACAGGAATATAATCACAGATCTTATACGGGGGGATTATAGAAGAAATGGCTCTTCTTTGTGCTCTTTGTCACAGTGCATTCTTTGTTCTACTGGGTTTTAGGGATGCTGAAGCGCCCCCCAGTGGTCAAACAGTGGGCAGTGAAGCAGAGTGGGCACTGCCGGCTGGCTCATCGACGACAAGTGGAAATAAAATTAAAAGAGTAACAAATTGTTCACATGGACCGCAGAGGACTCTCCGGGTGACAGAACTACACGTTTATCTTTAAAAGTAGATCCTGACCTTTCCTGTTCAGTCTATCTCACTTTTAAATCGACACACTTTTAATAGTCGCTCATGTCAGGCGTACAGAACACACATCCACATGCATACAAACACTGACAGGCATTCCGGCTCACAGGGAGGAGAGTCAACATGTTCAACTATCAGAGCCAAAGTAAAAAAACAACAACATACATTTAGATGGATTCTGCCTCAATCTTAACACAGTCAGCCGGGAAAACCCTGATCAGTGCACCTCTTTTCACAGCTACCACGTTTTATTCAGGTTCACCTAACCTTTTGTGTTCATTGCTTCACACTGGCTACACCCTGGATGTGCACACGTATCCTCGTCCCCTCACACACAAACACACACTTTATGAATCCTCATTCATCTCTTGGCTGTCTGTCCTGGCGATTTTCCTCGGGGGTGCTGGGCTGTCCCCTTCACCTTGTTCCTGTTCCCTTTTCTTTGCTGCATTCTGCTTAAAAACAAAACATGTTAGAAAGGCCAGTACACGTGATGATCCGGCTACCACACAACAAATATAACGTGTGTCTGTGGTGTGATAAACCAAGATGAAAAAGGTCAAGAAAGGAATCACCTTTTTGTCCCACTGCTGATGCAGGAAACGCAGGAGGATGTTGGTTTTCTCTGTTACAATAACTGGAACCACAAAAAATACCAGATCAACAAAAGAGTACGATGGTTCACTTTATGCAGTTTTAATAGATCACAAGGAAAACGTAAAAATAAGAATAACAGTAGAAAATCTGAAGAAATGCACAGAATGTAGATCTTGTTGCATATTTCAAAAGTACAAAGCAACAAACTGTGTCCAACCTAAAGTGCTTCAGCAGTGATAATATGTAGATATTTACAGAACGGTGCATGAATGTATTTTTTTTTACAAGGCTTTATGTACAGAATAACAGCTACTGTAGTTTTTACAGGTTATGGCTCTGTTCTGCTCCAGAGGCTGTGGCACCTCCCAGAGGACAGGAGGATGAAGTGGTCTTTCCTGGTGTCACTGGTACAAACTTTCCATCCACATTGTTCCCTCTTTTGTTTCTCTCCTTCCTTTAGCATCAGTCCTACAATTTATTCTACAAACCCACAAACCTTTAACTCCCTACTCATCATCAGTAGCTTTTCTTTAGAAATATATAACCAACAAATCACATAAACCACATTAAATGTGTTGCTACTGCTTGTACAAAAGTTCAGGCTGTTAAAATAAACGTGTGACCTTGTCTGTCTCTGTGATTGTGGATGTACTCACTCTGTTCAGACGGATACTCCCTTGTTGGAAGGTAAACAGAGGGCCTTCGATTCTGTACAAACACAAAACAGAAAGATCCAAGTTTAGTAAAGACTTCTTCAGATTTAATTCAATAATTGTACAACTTAGTATTAATTAGAGAATAGCTGCTTCTGTATTGAGTTTCTCAATAGAATCGACACAACAAAGCTACATAATTTACAACATGCAAACACGTTTGACAAAATGTGAACTTCTAATTGCTTCATAATAAAGATAGATTAAGGATAAATCAAGATAACCAGAATGTCCTTTTCTGAAAACTAAAATGTTAACAACCCTTAACAATAATGGTTGTAGCAGCGCATAGAAAAACGATTGCAAGCCATGACTGTCTGCAGCTGTTTAATGTGGGAAATATGGGCAGTTCCCCAGGGCAGCATCAGTAGAGGTTAGGGGTATAATGGCTGCAGTAAAAAAAAAAAACAACTATATCCCTCGGTTCTGATGGGAAGAGTTTATATTACTCTTTTGTATTTGCAGATGCTACGGAGTTAGTTGCCCAATGTGATTTCTTGAATGCAAAAAACAACAACAAACAGACAAAATGTTGATTTTAAAAACATGAAATGAAATTCTCTTTAAAATTTGGATCGCTCAGACGTGGTCTGATGTTGTTTTGCTGCTCCAGCCTTCTGTACTTGTTGCTACCGGTTAAAGTGGGGCTCTGCTCGTCTCTTCACAAAAAGGAAAAAACAGTTTTTCGTTTTACTGGACCCACGAGTAATCATGTGAAGCTCGTTTACAGTTTAAGAGTCATATCAGACGCAGGAAGCAGAAAGCAAGCGTGTGTGAGCTGGTTGAACAATGACACAACTCAGTAGCCTGATGCCATCATTGATGATGTCTTTATGTTTCAAATAAAATTATTTGAGAAAATCTAGAAAGGGGTGCATAAGCTTTGTTTATGTCCTTCATAATTAGACAATTTGTGGGTAAATAAACATGGTCAATATAAAAAATAAACAACTTTTTCTGTCAAAACAAAAGGATTTTATTGGCCCACTGTGTTTTGTTTGAGTAGGCCTTAAATGATCACCTGCCCGGGCGGTACCGCACCTCCACACATCAGATAGGACTATAGTTTGAACCTTCAGGTTAGTGTACATCTGGGTAAATGTTTTACATCAGAGGTTTTGAGGGGTAAACAACCACAAGAGAGTAAAATGAAGTTTAAGATGTGCTGACATTTGGTTATCCTGATGTGTTATATCATGATCTGTATTGATGAATGTGGACATTGTCTGATGTTATCTGCAGAGGAGCGCTGGCGTTCCTTTTGATTGAGGTGGGAGCCCAGAAGGACGTCATCATCCAGAGCTAAATCCTTACGAGAACCTTCACTGGTCTGCAGTCTGGAACTTGTGGACCTTCAAATGGTTTCTCTTTTATAATGTTTTTCAGGTATTTTACAGTCTTTGTGAGGTCATGTATGATTTTTTTACCGTGGTCAGGTTATCAGCACATCAAAAATGTTCAAATATGATCATTTTTGTTGCAGCAACAACAGGAGACAAAAAAGGTGACAGAGGTCAGCCTGTTCCTTGTCTGAGACATTCATTAGAAAAAGTATATCTGCTGAGATTGAAAAAAAATTATCTATCATTCAATTCACGAAAAAAAAACATGCATCTTAGTATAATGCATCCAAAATAGAACTTAGAAAACATTAGTAACAGATCTCAATAGTAATAATCAACAAAAAATACTCCAGTTGATGGGTTAATCAGTCCAATTACAAAATCCCCACAAATTTCTATTTGACCAACATATTGATAAACAAACAGTAAGAAAACTATAACGTTTCCAAACTAAAATCCCCTTCATTTCTTTTATGGCTCCTTCAGAGCTTTATTTATATATTACCTACCTACTGTTAGTCCCTCTGGGTAAAGTGGCTATTTTACTTCCTTAGCCACAAGATCAATTTAGTTGCTTTTACAGTAAAAGCTCATCATCCATCTACATTGTCAAATTAAAGCCACTTACTGTTGCTGCATTTAGCTTAACTGCAGCACACGATCCATCATTAGATCTCATTATGTTATTTCAGTAACAAAATCCATTAATCCTAAGAGCTGCTTGTTATCAACAGTCATGTATTTGGAATCTCTCTATTTTCATAAAGGTTATATCACATCCTTCCTCCTAATAATAAAGTGGAATATGGTTAAACTGCAGATCTGTGTAAATACTCACACATAGTGACGCTGTCTGATATATATATATATATATTACAATAAGTAAGACGTTTAATACACAGTTCATCAAGGCAGTTAAACCTGACGAAATTTTACAGAAAATAAACCCCCAGGAACCTTTACAGACATCTTCCAGTGTCCACTGTCTGTAACGTGGGGGGTTTCATTTTATTAGTCTATTTCCAGGTATGCAGACAGTTGTGATGTGGTTTTACTATAAACAATTTATTATCACTTCTACATTTTTAGTGAATCAAAAGATTTGCTTCATCTTTTTACAACTATGTAATAATGCAGGCTACTTACAGATGCTTTGCAAACGGAGTCTGCGTGGAACCTGCTGAAGTTGCTTTTATTGTAGACTGGAAGTCCTTTTAAGAAATCAGCCTGTGGGCAGAGATAAGTGATGGTTATAAAATCATATGGATCTTTACCTTAAAACACAACAAGTCTTTAGACTTTTTTGTAAACGCATCTACTTTCATTTAGTAGAAATGTGTAACAGGCGCCTTTCAAGTTAGTTTTTTTAAGACACCAATGGCATTTTTTAGATTAAAGTCTTAAAGTTACCTCCTCCTTTTAAAGCCTTATGAAGGTAAATTTGTTCAATTGCCATCCTTAAAACGTTAGATTTGAACTGCAAGCTGAATGGACTCATACTTTGATAGCCGGGTTTGAACGTGAACATTTCTAAGAACAAAAATGCCGGTTTGGCCTGAATAGAAGAAGCAGGTGTGGCTAAAACCCAGCTAGCAATGAGCTACATTTAGTCACAGCGCAATCCCAACATTTTCTCTGTATTTGAGCAAGAAACTTAAGCACCAAACGTATTGTACAAGAAGTACCTTCTCCATGATGACGACGGCAGGAATGTGTAACGTCGACTTGGCGACCAGGGAGCCTGACTCGGTGTTTGTTGTGCTGCTCGTAATGCCCGCAATAGCTAACAGGCTAATTCACCGAGGCAGCTTACCTGACGAGTTTTACACAAAAAAAACACAGTATCAGTCTTCAATTAAAGCTTATGGTCTCCATTATATACGAACATATATCCAGGAGTCAATCAAAAATTACACAACACTCATGTAAAAATCAATCCAAGCTGACATCCTATAAGCTCGTAAAGCTATTTACATATGACTCCTTCGGCTAACGTTATAGCTGAATGGCAGGGATGTTTACGTAGCCACGCCTAGAACGCAGCTATTGGTTTATTTTTGCATTCAAGTGACGAAACTGAACCAGACAGCCAATCAGAATGCAGATCGGAACCTGCCGTGTTGACGGGCCCCACTTTTTGTCAGGATGATGGGAATTAGGTTTCTTATATGGATCCGAACCGTTTGGATGAAATATTTAAAAGAGTCGAGTCGCTTGGCTTTAGAATACTTCTGTTAGACTATACATCACAAAATAGCTTAGCACCAAAATACATTACGGATTTATTGTCAGTGTATCAGCTGCTCAGCGCTCCCAGGTCATTTAGCTCAAGTCTACTTTTCATACCCAGAACTAGAACCAAACACGGAGAAGCAGCTTTTATTAAAAACGTATTTCTTAGGAGTGTTTTTTCTTTGTAATATCTAACATAATTAGTTTAACTTTGTAGTCCAACTCTCTTTCATTTGATTATAAATCATTTTACTTGTCATTTTTTATGAATATCTTTTTAATTATTCATTTTTATTATACTGAGCTTTTCAAACTCAGTAATTATTTATAACCTCTATGCCACTGCAGGACACTTATTCATTGTATGTTTTCCTATTATGGTTTTTCATGTACAACGCTTTTTGTCATTGTGTTGCTAAAATGAACTATGTAAATAAACTTGCCTCGCCTTGCCTCTAAAACTGTAGAAGTATACAAAGCATTTACACCCTTTAGACATTTTCACATTTAAGTATGTTATAAACACAAATCTCAATGTGTTCTTTTGCCACATATTTAAACAAAATGAAAGGAAATAATTAAATAAGAAAAACATTTTTTTTTGGCACAGATATCTTCAAAGCATGGTATGCTTTTCCAGTTATTGAATATATTGTAAAGCCAGCCTTTTCCTGCATTTGCTAATCTTTTCTTTACTTAAACAGTATGTAAAGAAGGTAATTTGTAGATTTATCTTTAATCATTGGCAACATTGGAGAAGTTTGTTGCTTTGATTTTTTTTAAAAACAAAGCGGTCGCATGGGTACACAATATTTGGTTAAATTCTGATTTGTAGGAAATCAGGAAATGTTTGCATTTTGTTATTTTCTAGTCTCTACTCTCATTTGTGGGCCTGGGGCCTGGCTCTTGATACGGGTGGGGTATAACCTGGATACGTCACAAATCAATCACAGGGTAGCCCAAAGAACAAACAACTATCTAAATACAGAGTAATGGATTAGGGTATTTTAGAGACCTATCCACACAGGACTATATTATTGCAAGGTAACATTTGACTACGCCTCGTGCAAACCAATATTTTAAGAGGTTTCATCAAATAAACAAGTTTATTCCCACAAACCGTGGGAAGTCTTTCCCCCCTTCCACCAGCAGGGGGCAGCCATTCACATGCGCAGCAAAGACTAGAAGCAGGTGGAATTAAAACCCGCTGATAGAAGAGGAGCTCTGGAGCGTTTCCAGCGCCTTCTTTGATGTCCCACTATGAAACTTGGAGGATAGGAGCTCCTGTGTGATATTTGTGATTTATCTCTGGTTCTTAGAAAGACTTTGTCAGCTGGTACTGGTCGGCCACCGTACGGTAGGTCCCAACAGGCCAGTGAGATCCAGATAAATTAGATTATTGGATTGGCTACAACAGATTATAGCGTCCATGCTTCATAAGAAAAACGGCACCAGTTTGATCATAGAAGGTTTCATTAGGTAGTGCCTTGATAAAGGTAAGTTTTCTAATTCCCTTTGGTTTTATTTATTTATTTCATTATTATATTAATACTTAGTTATGCTTGCATTCATTTTTAATTTACTTTAACAAAGCGATTCCTGCGTACCAGAGTTGAGGCGATTTTAGAGAAGCAGATTATTTTATCGTTTATTTAAATAAAATATTACATTATTTTAAGTATTTATTTTCCTTTTAAATAAAGAGATTTTTTTTAATTTCCACCTTTTTTTTTAGCTCAAACAACTGATCAATCTGTTCAAATGGGATTCACAGTTTCAGGCAAATAAATGGAACAATACTCATATACTAACAAAAAACACTTCCAGCTACATTTATTTCTCAGTACATTCTTTTAATCTATTATTTTATTATTTTACAATTATATGTATGTTATGAAAGTTTTACTGGAAATAACATTTTAATATGTATTATTGTAGTTTTTGTAAAAAAAAAACGCTGCTACGTGTATTTTTTACTTTAGAACATTCTTACAATATAAAATCATTGTTAAATAACGTATTGTGTGTTATTAAACTTTTACTAAAAGTAAAAACAAAAAAGCAATTATTACAGTTTTACTAAAGAAAATGCATTTCTTAACTTGAATGAACTAAATTTAATTTTAAAAGTTCAAAAGTAGTCAGTCGTACATCAAGAATTTAACTTTATGCTAAAAAAATATCAGTGAATTACACGTGTATGTTTGTTAACAGTAAACAGAAATGATAACTATAGCTAGGAATGTAGCATTGTTTATTTTATCTTAAGTGACCTTTTACAAATCAGGTTTACATCAACAGTGATTTTATTGGTGTTTAGCTGTGATGTTGCAGCTTTTGCCATTTTCCTGGGCACCAGCTCCTGCTGTGATTGTGTGTAACACGTGTGATGTTATGTCATAACCTTTATCAGCCAATGACAGCAGTAGCACTGCAACCAAAGTAAAACACATGGAGATCACAGTATGTTTATTAAACAAGGTTTATATCATTAGTCATGGTGGAGATGGATCACCAAAGTAAAATAAATTCTTTTATATTTTCTATTCTATTCTAAAGTTGCATTATCATCTAAACAGATGGTCAGCAAGAAACGACATCATCGTCAGCAACAGTATAAGTAGCTGACAAGTTAATATGAAGGTATGTAGTATGTTGATAAGACTCAGTCTAACACAAGTCTTAAATGATCTGTTATAAGGATGACATTTTTTATGTTTACTAAATGCCTGCAGGGGACATTTAAAGACAGAAATAAAACTAAAATTGTTGCTTCTGTTAATGATGAAATAGAAAAGTTGTTAAGGTCGAATGAATTAATATGTGCAAGAATTAATTATTTGTATTCACACCCAGGTCTATTTCCTTAAAAACAAAGAAATTGGAAAAGGAAATTTTAAATTTATTATTCAAGCTGATTAAAGGTGGAAGGTTTAAATGTCCTATAATTTAATGTACAGTTTTTTTACCCTAAGATTCATATTTTCAATATTAATAATGAGTGTGAAAGTGTGGAGCAGGAATAAAAAGGAGAAATTTAAAGTTTGGAAACGCTTCTTGAATCTGTCAACTTCTGACAATAGAACAGCAACCATGGAGTCTTAATGTCAAGAATCTGGCTATATCTCAGGTACGAATGGACTCTCAGGATGATAGCTGTGGTTCTGGACATAAAAGGTGGATTGGACTGAAAAGCTTTGTCTCAGTTCTCTCGATAACCTGGATGGCTCCTCTCCACCCTCCACCCTCCACCCTATCCAACGTGGATAGTTAACCTAAGCGTGCCACTAGTGAGGAGGCAAAACATACAACAATAAGATAAACACAGTGAAGTGAAACAGAAAAAAAGCAAACAAACCACTTTCTGCAACTAAATCTAACTGGTTGATCAGGATGGATGCTAATTTGACTGGCTTTTTGTGTTTTGCTGGTTTTGTGGTCTCACTTAAACCTGTGAAGTCAGCTGCCTCAAGAGCCAAAAGTTTCAAGGAAACTAATTCTGTTTCTCCACAGTTTATGAACTATAAGTAGAATTATTTATATGCATGTATACATCAGACAGAGTTCAATTGGGTTTTATTTGATTGGATTTTCTTTTTTGGATGCTCCCCATCTGCCAGTGTGGTGGTTTACTGAAGTTGTGTAATGTTCCATATTCCTCCAACTGTGATGGCCTTTGACAAAACAAGCTGGAGCCGAGACTCAGCCCGTCTTAAAATGACCCTCTGATAGACTGGGTACCTACAGAAGGTGATGGATGGATGGATGGATGATGGATGGATGGACGATGGGTGGATGATGGATGGATGGATGGATGGTGGATGGATGGATGGATGGATGATGGATGGATGATGGGTGGATGGATGGATGGATGATGGATGGATGGATGGATGAT
>JAUZNJ010030091.1:0-14990 GCA_034780135.1 Jordanella pulchra
CATAGTGTTCCGCTTGTTTTATGCATATAAACTGCTTTATTATAATTATACAGGGTGTTTTAAAGATTATATGGACAACGCAATAAAAGTAGAACAGGAAAGATTAAGTTCCATATTGCAAGCTTTGTTTTGTGAGCCACGCCTCTCGGTTTCTTTTCGGGTTTTTTTCATGGAAGCATCGAATCCCGTCCTACAGCCCTGATGTAGATACTATGACATATTGGGCTGTTTTAATGCGAATAAAAGTACTATTTATGAAAAACATTCTAGAAACAATTACAAAGATGGATTTAACAAAACTTTGGTTTTCCAAAAGTTTAAAACTATGGCAGGATTAACCCATAAACCTTTAGTTTTCTTTTTAAACTAATAAAAATGTGGTTTACTTTGACAAAACAAGCCTATCTACTTCTTCGGAGTCAAATCGGTCATCTCAGTGAAGGACAGCTTGCTCAATGAAGGCTTTAATGTTTGCAGGTAAAAACAAAGATGGCTCCTTTAACCTGCTGCAAACGCGTCGGTTTCACAGTAGGTTTTCAGAGGGAATTAACTGCACTCCGATCGTTGATGAGTAAGTAAAAAGCAGCTCTGATTCAAAGCTGATTCACAACCTACTGCTGCTGTGATGAGGATGAGATAATGGCATATGGTGCCAAACATCTGATTTACACAGTTCCTGTAAAATCAACCGAACAAACCTTCCTCTTGCTGCAAGGCCGTGACCTCCTGTGTGACGTTCAGATCTGGCGCTGCTAAGCCTGTTAACACTGTTAGACGTCTAACCCTGCTTTGGGGTGCTGCGGCCCAAACCTCTGTGTCACTAGAAAAGCACCGGCTTATCTTTACATTCCACATCTATGTCCATTTAAGCTTTTAACACCTGCAGCACACTCGTTCAACTCCATCGGGCTGACTGGAGACGGTGTGTGTGTGAATGATGATGTGCCGCTGCTGCTGAACACATTTTCAATTTCCTCTGACCCGGGAACAACCTTTCACAGCCAGGGTGTTTAGTTTAGGCTTTAGAAGGCTTAGGGGGACACAGGAAGGGAACATGGGGGCACATCAACAGTGAGGATAAAGGAGACTGAGGTACAATCCTGTCTGTGGCTCCTGCAAATCTGTCATTTCAAAATGCCAAAACCTTTCTGGGCTCAAATTTGCAGGATTTTTAGTCAAACGTCAAACCTTTTCATATGGAAGTATATTTATACAAAAAACATCTTAAAATATTTGATTTAAGATTTGAAGTTAATTGTAATATGATTTACATTTTTTAATATTGTATCATTTAGCTTTATGCATTTTAATTTGATGAATTGTTTGGAATTACTTACAGATTACTGATGAGGTATCACCTAGAGGGATTTTTTTTTTTAAATGTTCTTCTGATGCACTCCGTCAAATGTTTGTTTTGCTGTCTAATGTGTCTGTTAGAGACTTTCTGTGCCTGTTAACATTTGCTTGGTTTTTCAACTAAAAGCCAGATGCTCTGAAAACTGTTTATAAAGCTGTGACTCCTATTGAGATTCAAACACTTGGACTAGAGGTTGTGGTAAAAGCTTTACTTCATTGCAACTAGATTTGTTTTTACAACTTACACCAATTGGTAATTGTAATTTTTGGATGGTACTGTAGTGTTTTTAGAAAAATAAGGTAAAAAACTTTTAATCCTATATTATTTCTTTCATATTATTGGTTAGTTTAAGCTAACACTCCAGCACTGCCTCTCTCCAAGTTTGATACTAAAGCAAACATTTCCCAAATTAGTCTTCAGAATCAAAGGTCCTGTTCTCCAGATCACGCATATGTACGACTTATTCCAAACAGCTTGCATACGAAATACTCAAACATTAAATCAACTGCCCCGTGCTAACATTTCTTGTTCTCATGCTACACTATGCAGATCTGCTGTCTGCAATAATAAAGATTAAAGTATCATGAAGGAGCTTTAACCTAAGGCAGCCATACCACCCCATATAATGACAATAAAGACTGTTCTCTTCTCTTCTGTTATTTTTTATTCCAATCTATTAATTTCTACTGTATATTTGTTCAATTTAATTGATAATAAGCTGATATGGTCACTAGATCACTGAATGTGTCTTCCATTGATACGTAGATGGGCAATCTATAATTATGGAAAAATATAAAACCAGGTTGTTATCTCAAAGAAACATCACACTTTACCCTAACATTGAAGTAAATTGTGCTTTCTTTGCTGAAACTTAGATTAATTTGGCATATTTCTGATGCCAGAATATATGGGAGTATCTGAAGCAGTTTTAGCAGTGTTAAGTAACCTTCTGGGAGCTTAAACGGATTTAAGATTTAATGACAAAACAAAAGCAAGCAGGTTCTGATTATGTCAAACAAAGATAAAAAAAATATATATATATATTGTAACCTCTATTTAAAACATTGCAGCTGCGTGGTCCAACAGGGCAGCTTGTTTAACTGTCAGGCTTAAGAAAACCAACTAAACAACAATAAAGTCAACATGACAGGAGAACTATAGTTACAGATGTGGCCGATGGCTCAATTTTACAGCAGGAGAGAGGTTTTCAAATGTATTTGGATCTTTGATGATCTAATCTGATAATAGTCTATATCCTATTCAGTTCTAAATAATTGAAAACTTTTAAAAATGAGGATACTGAGAAGTGAAGATGGTTTAGCTCCCTAAAAAGTTCAACCAAGGTAAGTAGTCTGTTGTTTATTATCACCATTAATTTAATTCAATTCCTGAATTAATGTAATTTATAAAGTCCTTTTTATCTTTTCATGTGACATAGATTGAAGAGCTGTTGCTGTGAAAGGTGGAGGCCAAACATGGGACATATTTTGGGGTTAAATTTGGTGAGAAAACAGTGCGCTGTGTGTTTCGTGTCCTCGGGGGTACGGGTCAGTGACTAAATGTGGTTAAACAGCTCAAGATTTCATGCAGATTCCTTGAACTAATTAAGAACAAAGTGGCGGTCCTGCTCTTTGCCAAATTTTCTGGAAAGGACTTGTGGGAAGACTTCCGAATAAAACAAGGATGTGGGTTTTTTTCCAACTCCACAGGGTTACTATGTGACACTTCAACCATTTCTCATCAGACTTTACATGTTTGTATTTATGGGAGAAAGGTCAGCCTTACTCACATTGCATTGAAATTCTCTATTTTTACTATGATCTGTGTTGTTTAATCCTTAACAGCTGCTCCACTACAGTATTTGTTGTTTTGGGTCAGAGTTAGGGACAATCCAGTAGGAAATCCTCACATGATGGCAAATTTGAGGTAAAATACCATGATTTCGCAGAAGCTTTTATAAATCTATTCTGTAATCACTTGTATGTTTTTGTTTTTATGTTTTGTAATGCTATCTAAACCCTGTGATGCTTTATTTAAAGGAACCATGTTGCAAACTTGCAAACTGCAGCCTAAAAAACAGCATTTTGTTCAGAGTAATGGATGGTTATTATTTACTACTTATTTAGTCTCTGTAAAGTGATTTGTCTGTGGTGCGAGTATGTTCAAATATTTCAAAACACCTGAGTTTCTCTTTCTTTTAATAAAAGAGATAATGCCACAGCCATCTGTCAACCAGCTGCCCAGCGCAAGATAGGGGCTTTTATTGTGAAATTTGCATGATTGTACCTTTTATACTTTAGAACTAAAGGTTATTAAAGTCCAGCGGTTTCTTGATATGGCTAGCTAGCCAATTCCTGTCTGGTGTTGAAGTTTGTAATAAGGACTGAAAATATGTGCACATATCAATGTCTAACAGCCTTTTAAATTCTGAATGAAAGCTTATTTAATTGCAGTAAAACAACAAAAACAAACCTCGTTTTACTCAATAACAAGAACACATCACAAATGATTCATTCTTGAAAAGGTTGGTCAAACTTGACTAGTCTTGTCCTCGTTTGCTAAAAGGAGTAAAATGCCTCTTACATCTATCTACCAGTCTGACATTGGCCCGAGGAAAATTTGCACTACACCTCAATATGAGCTGTGAGATATTTAAGGTGTTTCTTGCATAAGTATAATTAGTTTCATTACTCAGTAGTATCTCATAGAGATCAAAACCTAGTTTTTGACTTGACTAATGACCTTCAGTTTCATATTTTCAGCCAGTCCTTTTCCATTATGTTTCGAGTCATTGTTCTGTCGCAGAGTCTAGTTCTGCTGCAGCTTTTATGCTTTTTCAGATGGTTCTCCTCTGTCAACCACTGTTAAATGTTAGGGTGCATGGTTCATTTCAAGACATATAAAATTTTCAAGATTTGGTCCACATTATTCCTTGAAAAATTTTCCCTGAAAAGGAAAAGATGAGGAGTTAAACATTAAGAGGGAGAAGTGAATATAGGAGAGAAAGGAGGAAAGAATATATGACACCCTAGATATTGACTGCTACACCTGCAGAAAGAGAGAAAGTCGATCAAAACACTGTGAAAAAGGGAAATATAATAAAAGTGCTGTGCACTAACTAATGCAAGATGTATCTAGTAGGAACTACAGCTCTAAATAGAGCTTATCTGTATGTATTGGATATTTGTACGCACCTCAACCCAAGCAAATTCTCATATTGTTCAACAGCAGGTGTGAGGAGACACAGACCTGTCCCCAGCCTCCAAAAGCAGAGATGGAGTAGGTCATCCAGAGGACAGAAGCACAGAATAACCCCATAGAGAAAATATTTGCTCTTACTCTAAAAAACAACAACAACAAAAAAAGCATCTTTAAAGATAAGAGTTTGTTATTTCAGCTACTGAAACCAAGTATTAATGTAACTAAAGTGCCTTAATATCATTGTCAGTCATTTGATTGCAGGTTAAGACCAAACAGTTTTTTTAGAATTCCCTCCTTTTTCTTAAATTCATGTTTGTTTAAATTTATACTTAAGGAATAATTGACTCATATAAGTTGACCTTGAATAAAAATCTTTAGCTTTCAGTATTAAAGAAATTAAAATGTTGCAGTTAGTTTGTTTTGCAGAGTTTTCAGGCAATAACTTGATGTTAATGCAACAAATACAGACTGCCTCAATTTTCAGGAGGTTTAAGTTTTTGTTATTAAAGATTTAGAGAGAAGGATTTTAACTTGTTCCATATAAATGCAGTTAACATATTCATTGTTTACAAGCAACCACTGGCTCATCTGATTTCTGAGTAATTTTACATTTCTCTACCTCATCTAGAACTTCACAGAAAAGTGTCATTCTCCTGGTGAGATGAAGGATGACTCAGATTAGTAGAATATCTTTGGGCCGACAGACTTAATCCGCACTGTCACACGTCTGATGACGTAACAAAGCTAAGGGATTAAAGTTGCGTCTTTGACAAATAAAGCCTTGCATGAAAAAGGAGCTGAGGCAAGAGTAAAATAAGGAGGACCAAGAGCAAACAATTTTTTATTGAAAAAATAAATTATGAATGACAAGAACAAATGGGCCATGTGGAAGGAAATGTGACGGCACTGGCGCTATGGGTGAGACATGAACACTGAGTAATTACAACAGGCATCAAACCCCATGGGTAAAATGGATGGGCTGTGATTTTTGCATGTTTTTATTCAAAGCATTCATTTCTCCATATACAGTAAACATTATTTTCTCTGATACTAATCTAGAAGTTTTCTGCTCCCTATTTTCTGTCATAGAAATTGGTCAACAACACAGCTTGCAATTAAAAAAATGTTACTCTAAAGACCCCCTCAGATAATCTTTTCAATAATTCAACTAACAACAACAATTCTAGCAACTTTTTCTAGATCACTAGAAAAAGAACAAAATCAGATCAGATGCAACTGAACCTTGGAACCCTTTCGAACCCTCACTCCTGGAGTTGGACCGCCTCCCTCCCCATTCAATCAATACTGAGTGGTAGGTATGTTTTTTTTTTTTGATAATTTTTTTAAAGTAGACGGACATGAAAGAGGGGTAGAGAGAGGGGAAGACATGTGGCAACGGTCGACTAGCCGGGACAAGAGCTGTAGGTATGGATGAGCCGATCAGCCACTGGCACATCTGCTTCCACTGTATGCAGTCAGGAAAACATGGTTCATCTGCAAGACTGAGTTTTTATAACTGTGTACACGTACGTTCTTTTAAAACACTTTCTTGCAATAAACGTTTGGTGGGGAAATTCTGCTTAGTGGGAAAAAATTCTTCACGTTAAATTGTTTTATTTCTGACACAAAGCTGTACGTAGAAATGTGGAAAATACAGGAACTTGATAGGCTCATCATCAAGTCTTCAAAGTTGCAGAGTGCACATAAGGTTGGTACTGCTAATAGCATAGGAGAAAGAATGAAGTCTGTATCATGAAGCAGTATGTGGTTTCTGTAGCAAATAGGAGTCCTAGATGATAACAATGTGTGCTTTAAAGTCAACACTGGGCCATATGTTTGACTCTGACTTTGAACTGAGAGCGTAACCTGGAATTAACTTAATCCGTTATGCTAACACTGTCATATTAACTAAGCCTGTGTTGTGAATTTGATCTACTTGCATTCCTGATTTTCTTTTTTTGGTCAGATGAGAAGCGTGTTTTGTTATTACAAGGACACTTACGTTTGTCAAAGACTGAGCTATTCTTTAAATAAGGTAGCTACAACTCCTGTAAGCACTGCTAACTGCTAGCTGGAGTTTGACTGATTTTCGTTCCAATCACTCTGGCGATCAGTGACATATTGTTGAAAAATCTCTGTTTTGGAGGTGTCTGATCTCATGCTGACATTCAAGCAGCTCAGCGCCGACAAGACAGAAAACACATCACAAAACTATTAGCTTGCACTGCAGGAGAGAAAGGGGGGTAAAGAGTAAGTGTGCCTCTTTGTCAAACAACACGTTTTTTACAACCATCATGAGTTACATGTGTACAGGGCTGCTTTGCATAGAGACACACTGTTGTTAATCAGCACTTTATAGTTAACACATGTAGCACCAGTTGGGCATGATGACACACAGCTCTTGGCTGGAAAACACAGTTCATTAGGTCAGGCTGGTGTGTGTGTAGCTCCTACTAAGTTCAAGCAACAATGGTTTGAGTTTGTGTGTTCTTTGAATGAATCATTATAGAATAAAAGAGCATAATAAGAGTGTTTGTATATAACTTTTACTGTTCTTTCCCGCATTTTGTAACTCATATCCCCGTGCTGCTTATTTTTTGTGTTTTCTTTTGTTTTTTCTGAATCTCGTTATCATAGGTGGGGAAAAGTTCAAGATCGGTTCTGACTAAGAAGAAACGCTGTAATATGGAGGATGGGACTATTTTCTACCAAGTGTTGTTTACAGCTGAAAAACAGATCAGTTTAATTGCAAAAATCTGATCTCTATGGATCCATAGATCAGAACTTGTCTCTCTGAAGGAGTGGGGTTTGGTTTAAAGCCAGCTGGAAAAATGGGACTTGGGTTTTACTCTGGAGTAGACTCACATTGTTTTATATTCTGAGTAGAAATCAAAGAAATCAGCTGTTATTAACCATGATACGTACAGAAGTTGCTATGATTTTTCTATCTGCAGAAGCTGAAATCAAACTACTGTATTTCAACTGGTTAAAAACTAAGAAAAACAAAACAATATATTTAGGGATATCATTTTCTCTGACTGGCAGCAGCACATTCATGCTTACAAATTACAGTTTTAACCACAGTTTCTTCTTATGGTTTAAAACAATACATGTTGGGTGAACTTGTAAATCTGATTTGATCTCGCAGACACATTAAGAAAATAGGTGTACCCCAGTTCAATTTCTGGATTTGTACATTTATAGAACACAGGCAGTGGAGCGCAAGATGTGAAAATAAAAGAAGTCTCGACCCAAAATGAAATCAATGTGCTCTAAACCACAAAACCCTTCATGGCAGATTAAAACATGGATAATAAAAACAATAAAAAAAATAAAAACATAACAATTTTACTTCTATTCTAAATAGTGTTAGAATAAAACTGCCCTTTGAAAACAAATGTACACATTTTTTAAGCCCACATTTATCTTTTAAGAAATATTTTTTTTTATTGGTCTGTGTGATATTCTAATCGTAAATGTTTGGTTTTCATTATTTGTAAGCAGAAAATCTGCTTAACAGTAATGAATGATTCAAAACATCAGTCATTGTGTAGTTACTCTTTCTAAAATGTTTTCCTGAACAAATAGAATTAAAATTACCTTAGACAATGGTTGATATCATCTTCAGGACCGGGTCGCGGGGGCAGCAGTCTCAGCAGACACCTCTAGCCGAGAGGCATAATCCTTCCCATGTGTCCTGGGTCATCCTCTTGCCCTCCTTGCGTCGGGACGTGCCTGGAACATCTCTAGAGGGAGGCGTTCAGAGGGCATCCGAAAAAGATGTCTGAGCCACCTCAGTTGACTCCTCTCAATGTGAAGGAGAAGCGGCTCTATATCAAGCCTCACCCTAAGGGAGCACCCTGTACAGAAATCTAATTTCTACCTCCTTTATCCGTGATCTTGTTCATTTGGTCACGATCCAGATTTTATGACCATAATTGAAGGTAGGAATGCAGACTGACCAGTAAATTAAGAGTTTAACTTTTTCATTCAGCTCTACAAAAACCGCTGAAGCATCGGTGTTAAGCAACCTTATCAATAATTTTCTGATGTACTGAATATGACCATATATTTATGTTAAGCTTTCAATATGATTGTGCAAAGCTTCCTAAGTTTTCTTAACTTCAAAGTGAATTTAAGAAAACATTTTCGGCTTTCCCTGAGCGTTTTCATCCGCACAAAAAGTAATGTACATATTTCTGTAGAACTTTCTTACTTTTTAGAAATAATTTCAAGTAAAAAGTACATTTTTTATGCCAGAAGAGTCTGTTGAGAATTGAGCCTAAGATCTGTTTCTGTTTTCTTTTTTTTTTTTTTTGGACCAGTTCAGTGTGTGGTAGATATTAGGAAAAACTGAGGAAAAGATAGCTGACTGATTCTGGACTCATGTTCTGAGATGAATTTATTCTTCATCTAAACAAGTACTTTGTCTACAGTTTAGTTTTTGTGAATGGATGTCAGACGTCTACAAAAATAGAATTAAAATTACCTTAGAAAAAATAAAAAAATAAATCCTTTTAACTATGCAGAGTAGGTGAGTAAAGCAAAAACAATCCGTAAGACTGAAGTGAGCATTTCTGTAAAAAAAACCAATACATAAAAACTAAAAAAAAAAGAACAAATCGAAAACCCTTCAAATTATCAGGAAACATTTATTTTGTCGTATTTTTCAAAAGGAATTTAAAGGTGTTTTGGATTTTATTCAATGAGTGAAATATGAATGCTGGAAATAAAAACAAGAAGCAAGAAGAATCTAATTAAAATCACATATATTACCCAACTGGATTTCTTATAGTTTACCATCTGCACTAGGTAATGAATATGAACTTAGGCTTTAAAAATGTTTCAGATCCATTAAATCCAAATGCCATGAATGTTTGAGACCATAACTGCAAAGGAATCCAGCCGCTCCGACATAATGGGTTTTACATACCAGGCTTCACTGAGAGGTTTTCAAACACAGCTGCTCAAAGAACATGAAAACACATTAGTTAGTTTACCACAACAACAATAGACAAAACAATGAGTGAAAAAAATGCATTCTGTTCAGCAGTAATACTCATTTCCCAGAAGCCATAACAATAACCAGTTAGTCAGTTTCCCAGCCGGACCACTCATACATACATGTGTGTTCACAAAAAAAAAAAAAATTCCCATGAGAGAGCTGCATCGGATCCCATCTAAAATGGCAATTACAGTAACGCCATCCGACACTTTAATGCGTTTAGTGCTCACCATGAATACTGGCCAGAGAGACTCTGACCTAATGCGTTCTGCATTAATCTGAAAACCAAATCTCAACCTCCATTTTTAGCCAAATTTAACACCGGCCAAAATATCCATACAGTCCAAAAAAATGTCCTCTGCGACTAAAAGACTGACTAACAAGCACAGATCCACATGTTGTACCGTTTCCCTCTGAAACACAAAGCAATCAGATCCCTGCTAAGCCTTAATGACCCATTATGACAGTGTTCTCTTTAATTGTGGTCTGAAACAAAAAAAAAAGAAATGAGCTACTGGCAGAACAACACACAGTAGTCGTCTGTGCAGAAAAAAAGCAAGATTTGGTCAGGCCACAAATATTTTGGAAGGAGTATAAGTAAAAAATACATTTTGGATGAAAGGTGAAAGAGAAGAAGGGATGAAACAGATGAAAAGAAAGAAGTCCAGATGATTGAACTTGCAGGCATCCAGCAAGGTTTACATTATGTGGGACACTTCCAGTTTTAGGTTAAGTAACATCAAAAAATATTTACTAAAGTTCAATTTAATGAAAGCTTATATGGGAGAAAACATGGATGACCTGCTAAAAGTCTTCAGAGTCTCTGCGAGATGTTGAAAGCTTGATATTGTATTCTCAGACTCCTGCCTTTAGGGCAATAAAATCAAGAACTAACAAGAAAAACAGTTTCTAGCCAAAAGCAATCATCTAAAACCTGCTGATCAATGATTCATCTATTTATTTAATCGTATTGGTTGTCTTCTATTTTATAAGGTACCGGGTTGGGGGGGAAGCAGCCTCTCTGGGCTTCCTCCCAGTGGGACGTACCTGGAACACCTCCCAAGGGAGGAATCCATCTCAAAACCTATTTATTTATTCATTTTTCCTTAACGTCCCAGTTGTTTCTGTGTTACATGCTAACTTATTATTTTCGTCATTGATTAATTTATTTGTGCTGCCCTCGCTATTTTTTAATCTTGCTTTGCTTTTTCGCACGATGACGACAAAAGGAATTCTGATTCTTGAGAAAAACACAACGGGTTTAATTAGGAAGAACAGGGTGTTAATAAACCCATAAGTGAGAATTAAACTACAAAACATCTCCATGTAAAACAAATTAAGAAGCACCTTGAAATGAATAAAACTCTGAATTATTTTAACAGAGATGCATGTCTTGGTTTGTTCGTTTTTATTCCTGTTGTTTTAGACAGTGAGAGAAATGGTTGCATTAGAAGAAAAATGATTGATTTTTTAAAAATAAAATCTGACTGAGGGATGTCTTGAACAAAGGCCCGCCTGTTAAATAACTAACTCCTCTACTATTTCCTCTCTGACCTTCCTGCTGTTTATCGGTCTTCATGATCCTGTTAGATTTTCTTGTCTTGCTAACTTCTAATGTCTAAAGATGAAACTGCACACCGCTGGACTCTGCTTACTCCTCCTACTTTTAAGGGAAGTTCACTGGACTCAGCTTTAACTCAGTGAATCAGAGTAAAAGAAGCGATTTTTATTCATTAAAAAAAGGAATACACTTCTCAACTATGCAAATTTATACCAGTCTATCATATAAGATAAAGGGTGTTAAAGTACCTGTTTGAACAAATCTGTAAAAATCTACAAGAACCAACAAAGAACGTGTGAAAAAATCTAGAGCAACAATTCAATTTATTACAGACCTACTTTTTTTGAAGTAATATTTAGCATATTTATTTAATGTGTGAAATGTATCAAAGAGCCAGGATCAAAAGAGCCTAAAACATGAAATTACAATGAAGGGAAACACATCGTGTGGTTTCTAAGGCATAGGGGTTGGTTTGTGTTTCTTTAACCTTTGACCCTCCAGGCTCATCAGTAACCAGGAGGGTGGAAAAAGTGTGTGTGCTGTCGCATCCATCTTCATTAGACTGCTGAGTGTGTGCTCACGGTGGTGAGTGTGACACTTATGATACTGAAATAGAAAAAGTGACACTTTAATATATGGGTTAAACTTCTTTTTTTCTCATTTAGGGCCTTCTGAAAGAACTAGATGTGTGTTGGATAATCCAGAGAAACCCTTTGAATTCAAACCTGTTACCTCTAGCTTCTTACATCTAGGTTTAGTAAACTTATAACAAAAATATCAAATAGAAAATGTACGATACCTTGGAGTAAAAATATTTTTTATAGATTATTATCCTCATTTTTTGTTCTTAAACTGGTCCTTCTTGTCCTCATTTTAACGTGTCAGACGAAGGAGAAATGAGGTAACAAGCTCCCTATTTAACATTTTTAACTAAACAGTGATGCTTTTTTTTTGCTACTTTGACTTTTTAAGAAATAAAGTTGTGTTAAAAATCAAGTCTTCATCTTAGCAAACTGTGGACAGATAAAGTTACAGGAAGGCCACCCCAGTGGTGGACTTTGTACAAGACTCCGATTAAAAACCCATTGGAGGATTATACATGGTGCCATCGCAGTCTGTTTGCAAATTAATTTCATGCTTTCATAACTGAATCCTATTTAAGATCTTTTTCAGCATTTTAATAAATATTTTGGTCTTTTTAGCAGTTTCTGCTAACTTGCTATTTATTAGAATTCAACCTGAAGAAACTCATATTGAGAAAAGAAGCAATTAGAAAGGTTTTATTGACATGAATGAAATAGCTCTATGGTGCTCGAGCCCCCCCGAGGCCTGGAAACCGGTGGTGGAATAAGCCAGAGTATGAGAATAGTCTGAGAGTGAGGAGACGGAGCGGAGGTGGGTGAGAGTTCAGCGGGGGAGCTGGGCCAGAAGCTAAATGAAAGGGATCATGAAAGATGATTGGCTTTGGTCCCGATGTTGATTAGCTGCAGCTTTAACAAGGCATGACAGCAGGTGGTCCAGGTGAGACTGATAAGTCTCATAAGCTTCATAAGTCTGCCTGGAAAAACCGAAAGGCCAAAGGTGCAGCTTTTAAACATCTTTATCAGTGAAGCAAAGATACATTTACTTGTCCCACAGAGACAGACTGTAGGAAGAACCTCACCTCAATATGAAGGATTTTATGCAGTTCTGGGGTTTAACATTTTTTCTGTTTTCTAGGTCAAACAAAGGAGAGCTACAGTAATACATGTTCTTTATATAAATATTTTCTTCAAAAGTTAAACCAATATGACACTTGTTTTTAACTAAATTAACAGCATTTATTACCTAACCACAACAGCTGATCTTTCTGACCTTTATTTTTTTTATACATTAGAACTATAATTAATACTTACCTAAATATGGCTGTATTAAACTGAATTGAAGAACCTCATAGCTACAAGTGGTTGTCGTGCAGCATAAAGAACCCAGCCTCCTAGTTGGGAGTTTTCTACTTCCTATCCAACCAAAACCTGAAACCCACTGAGATCAGCTTCTTATTACTGTTTGTTTTAATCACCTTCATATCTCCATGTTTGCATGAAGTAGAGATAGCAGCCTGATATCTGCTAATCTGATGGCTTCAGCCTGTCCCACACACAGGAGCCAGACGGTATGCAAAAGAAAAGTAAAACAGGAATTGAAGTAGATGCTCTGAGATTTGATGAGATGCACCGGTGCAAGAAGACCTTGGAGCAGACAAGAGTTTTTTCTTTGTTTTGGTACGTAGCTCTAATGAGCCATTTTAGTCTGCAGAGATTTTAAAGAAGGTTACCCTGCTTTTATTTAAAAAACTATTTGTGCTTAGGTGACAAATGATCTGAGTAGGTTCCTCTGTCATGTACTGCAGGTCTTAATGATATCCTGGAAAGATAATGAAGCATCTATTAACTATGTTTAAAGACTTTACTCTTATCTCTATCTTTCTCACACCTCATCCGAAATAATTGGTTTTTATCCTGAGCTATTTTCTATACTTATCCTGCTATATCTTTAGGCTGCTGGAGAACATAGAGAACACAAATTAGTTGGTTTCACCCATACCTTTATGCTTTTTCTTGTAATAGTAGCTTCATCTGGTCTGTTCCTATTAACTGTGGCACCATCCTGGATTGAAATATCAGCCAGGCTGTTGTTATCAACACCTTTGTTTCTAGATGTTAGAGCTTGGCCTGTATTTCAGTGTTGTCCTGTTTCTCTAATTGTCACTAACTGGATGTGCTCTCTTTCATTCTCTGACATGGGAGCAGGCTTGGAGCTCGTCTGCCTGGCTGTGTCTTTCCTGGACGGGTCCGTCTGTGGTTCTGACTAACAGTTACCATTAATATCTCTGCTTCTTTCTGTATGTCTGGTTCCACGCTGTGGCCACGCTGAGCCTAGTTATGCTGGAGGTTTCCTCCTGTTAAAAAGGAGTTTTTCCTCTCCACTGTTACTGCATACATGCTTGATATTAGGGATTGCAGAAGAGTTCATCAAAGAGGACGTCTTGCAAGTCAATGACTGGATGCAGTCAACTAGTTTTCCTTGACAGAAACCTTTAATCAATCTGGGAATATTGTCTCTGTCAAGTGTCTTGAGATGACATGTGCTGTAAATTGGTGCTATATAAATAAACTGAACTGAATTTAAAAAAGCAATGAATTTAATTTACATTCATAAACTTTTTTTCCACATATTACAGAAATTTTGATAGCTTTGATTTTGAGAAACGGACATAAACATATCCTGAATGAGAAGTGGAGGCAGTGGAGGGCCCTAAGGTAAGTCTGAGGCTGCAGAGAACCAACAGCTGGGTTGGAAAAATCTTACAACATGACAACTATTAGCTATATAATGACTGCACCAATCTGGCCTTCATTGAAGACTGGTAAGAAACTACTGTAAGAAAGTGTGGTTTGTCACAAGTCATGTAGCAGAATCTGAACAAAAAATGAATGGAAGGAGGTTATCTGGTCCAAATTATAACTTTTTCTTCTGATTTTTAAGACTGTGAATGCTTTTGAATAAAGCATCCAATGGTTGAACATGGTGGTGGGAGCATCAGTAGAAATGCTTTTACTTCATAGATATTGGGAAGTCAGTCACAGATGGATTGAGCCTAATATGGGGTCGTAATAAAGGATGAACCTGAAGCCTAAAGGACAAACACCCTAACTCAGAACCATGGTGGCGCCAGAACTTGGATCAGAAGCATTGTGTTAAATTGGCTCAGTTGAATTCCAGAACCAAATCCTACTGAAAAAAAAAGTCAAATCACTCTCTCACCCTTGTAGGGTGGTATCTGTATCATCCTCAAGCTCGGGTCTTCTACCAGAGACCTGGGAGTT
>JAUZNJ010030092.1:0-14990 GCA_034780135.1 Jordanella pulchra
CTCATACCCCCTTTCCTGTCAGCCTACTGTCAGAAAAACGAGCCACTAGTGCCGTAAAAAGCTAAAAAAAAAAAGATCTTGTGTTAAATTAACTGCATTTAATTGTTTTAATTTTTTTGTTAATTGGAGACATTTTAATTTCTATAAGATTATCATAATTTACTAATTTAGGATTTGTTTCTAACTTGTTTAATTTTGGTCATGGGCAAGACACTGTATGGAAGGAGTAATATGTGGGTAACAGAAGAGAAGCCGCAAAAGGGGTGTGTGAAACTATAACTCGGCTTCTTGGTTTGCACCCTGGGCTTTTGGGATTTTGAAGGACAAATAAATTTGGCCAGATTCCTAGAAGGAAGAGCTCCACAATCCAAAGTGGGATTGGTGCAGTCACTCTGAATCAGACTAGGTTTTCCTAAAAAAGTTTCCAATTGATCAACTTTGCCCACACCCTTTTTTAGCAACCACCCAGACAACTAGCAGTTGATATGTTTTTTTCATCTGTAATGAAAAAACACTAAGCAAATTAGAGGATTTTCTGATGCAGTTTTCCATGTAGGTATCCTTTTAACTTAGTTTAAAATTAGTATGAAACTGGAAAATCGTGCTTTTGAAGCAATTCAACAAATATAAAATATATATTTTTTAATAATTAAACAGGGTTTACTAATTTCCAGAAAACCAAAAAAACCCCATCAGGAATGTATAATCTCAGTATTAAAAAAAAGTAAACTATGCACTTGAGTTGATGTTTAAGAGGCAAGATGATGTCAAGAGATTCTTTAGATTAGAGATTCTACTAACGTATAAAGATTTTGTTCGCAGACAAAAAAAAAAGAAGGTATATTTAGTTGTTATTGAATTAGTGGCTTTGAACCATTGTCTATTCTCTCAATCTATTTTCAAGGCATGTTCAATAGCCACCCACATTATAGCTCCTCAGCCAGTTGGTATCACTTATGCCTCTGTCTCAGCTTTCCTCAGTCAATCAACATCACATGTGTGTATCTTAGCTCTCTGCCCTTCCTTGCCCTTTCTGAAATAAAAATCTCTTGCTGTTGCAAAGACCGTGTGCATAGAAAAAGTCGCTTTGATTGATGGAGTTGCTGTAACACCGCACGTTAGATTGCAAGAAACATAGAGGTATGAAAAGTAAGTATTGTAGTTAGATTACTTTATTGGAATAATAATGTAGTTACAAACACTAGTATTATGTAACACTCTTACTACCCACCCCATTATCTGTTTATCTATTGCATAGTACATACTTTGTATAAATCACTATGAGCAAAGTAGGAACAAGTCAGTAGTACAAAGTGAGAAAAAGGGTAAAAAAACAAAAGACTTATTTTCCCGCTGGTACTCATACTCATCCCGGTTGCGGGGGCATCAGTCTCTCACCAGAAACTCCCAAACTTGTCTCTCCCATGGACACCTCCAGCTGTGGAAATATCCCAAGCTTGGGGAAGCCTGAGGCACTCCCCGGCGAGTGGAGAGGCATACGTCCTCCATGGTGTTCTTGGTGGCCCCCTGGGCCTTCTTCTGGTGGGGTATCCACCTCCTGAAGGAGGACACCAGGGGGCATCCGAAAAAGATGCCGAGTCACCCCAGCAGACTCCTTTCATTGTGGAGTAGATAGTATGTCTGGGGTGAATATTAGTTAAGTGTTATTGGTTTTCAGGGGTACTGAACCTGAAAGCTACAAGTCTAGCACCCCCAGTGGCTAAAAGTTACACAGTGGGGATTTAAGAAGCTCTGCAAATTAACTGACACAGACACTAGCTCAAGATTGCATTACATACTTGGATCAGTTAGTTGCACTACATCTGTAGGTAGGTATTTTTATTTATTTACTTTGCAGGTTTTGACAGCAGGGAGAGGTCCACATTAGTATGGCACATTAGGGCATAGGATTGTTGGATATGTGTTCTAAAATATTAGTGGCTCTCTCTTCACCACTTTACACTTGAGCTGAGCAGGAAAAAAGGAAAAGCTCTCTATTTACTGGTAGGTGTACATACCTACCCTCACCTATGGACATGAAATCTAGATCATGAACGAAAGATGGGGATCCCAGATACAAACACCTGAAATGATTTAAAAATAATGTTTTTTCTCAGTGGCTAGGCACCCCCTTAGTGATAGGTAGAGGGGTCATTCGGGAGAGGCACGGGGTAGAGCCTCTTCTCCTTCACATCACAAGGGGTCAGCTGAGGTGGCTCGTACATCTTTTTCGGATGCCCCCTGGATGCATTAGAGGCCCCTCCCACTGAGAGGTGGCCAAGGGGACAACCCAGGACATGCTGGAGGGGCTATGTCTCTCAGTTGGCCTGGAAACTCCTCAGGCTTCCCCCAGTAGAGCTGAACGAGGTGTCTGCGGAGAGGGAAGTCTGGGAGTCTCTTCTGAGACTGTTCCCCCTGCAACCCGGTCATGGATAAAGTGGAAGACAATGTGTACGAGGACATCGAGTATGAGAAAATTTGAGAAAGGTGGTGCCAGTTATGGCTGCACATTGATATACAGGGTCATCCACTGCCATAGTCATGCATGGCATTAATCAGCCATGACAGACAGACAGACAGACAGACAGATATATCTTTTCACTATCATGATTAACACTGACCTCTTTTAAGCAGCTAAAAGTGTAAAAAAAGACATAATATTTGGGTATAAAAGCACTGGATAAAAAGTAAAGCATAATGACACACTGTTTAATTTGAAGGTAAATGACGTGTTTGCTGATGTACATGAGATGATTGTAAAATTCTCAGCAATCATCTTGTCAACATTTTATTAACTGTTTGCAAATTGCAAACAGCTCTATAAAAACAAATCTGTGTTTCCCAAGAAAAGCTGTAACTAACTACTTTTTCTTTTCTCGTTTGGGTGTCACAGGCAAACAGGGTTGTGCAGTTTATGTATTTTCATATTTTTATTCCTTTGGGTAGAACAGTATGGATCATAAATCCTTTAAATTACAGCAAATTGACATTTAGATTCTATGCCCTGCCATGGTTAAAAATGAACAAACTCTGTGTCACTTGGAAGCAAAATAGAATCTATCACTCTTTCTGTTCATTGATAAAAGCCGAATGTTCTCACACTGGTTTGCTAATGAGTCAGTGTGTCAGATGAAGCCCTACTTCACAGCAACACATTGAAATATCTTTAGAACAGCAGGAAGTTGGAAGGGGGACTTTTAACCCACAGAGTACAATATGGGTATGTGTGAATAACAGCAACAGAGTCTAAAACATGTGAGTCGTGTTGTTACACAATAATTTGATAAATGGCTTTGTAAGGAATTCATAGCTGAAAAATAATTTTTTTAGCTCTGTTTTGGATAGAATGTCTCACATTCACTTGAATTCATTCAATGTGCCAGACTGGCAGTGTCACTATGACACTGAGTTAAATTTTGTTAATCCTGAAGAGCTATTTCTAAACTATTTCTAAATTTAAGGAATGCATTTTAATCTGTATGTGCATGTGTTTGGATTGGTTCTTGCAAAACAGCTGAAGCTCGATCAAATTGGAAAGATACATAAACATCAGTCTTTAAGTCTCAATGGATGCATATGCCTCTCGGTCATTTTTTTCAAACCCAGACACTTAACCTCAGGTCTTTTCCGACCAGACTACCTTCGTACCTTCTACTATACCTTCTTGTATTGCTTGAGGCATAAGTTCTGATGAATTTCTGATTTGTGTATTGTCACAAATTATACAATCATATTGTACACAGTTTTTGAGAACATGAGCTTTTGATCTCAGCTAAGCAAACCTAAAAAAATATTTTTTGCAGAAAAGCTGAATGAATACCAAGACAAAAGTGTGGACTGTATTTATAGATTCTGAGGGATACCGTACTAAAAGGCCTGAATAAACATATAGATCACATTTTCCATTTTGGTAAGAATTTCAGAAGAAAAAGAATACTTCACTCCCAAGTCTTAGTTTTCTTACTTGGTCTCTAGGTATACAATTAAGTGAGTGTTTTAAAATAGAAATGTAAGGCATATGAATGCATTTGCAAAGCACTGAATAAGATTAGAACATCATATTTACCGGCTTTATTTTTACCAGCAGCTGGTGCTATAATAACGAGCAAATTGTGGGAACTACAATGGCATCACAATCTAACCACAATTTCTTAAAATAGATACATAGGTAGATATCTTTATTTGTCTCTGTAGGGAAACTGGTCCGCAGCATTGTCAGCAAGCATTTAGATAGAGGATATCTCATACACAAACATGACATTAACATTTATCATTAACATCAAATAAGTTTGAGCTCAGTAATTGATGGTACTTTTTACTGTTTAATGATTTAATTGCTTGTAGTATGAAATAAAATTATGTCCCATTTCTTGAGTACAAAAGTACTGTGGAAGGGCAAAGGTACTGTGAAGGTACTTTTGACTTAAAAACATATTGTTTGTGATTGATTTTGAAATGCCATGGGGTTGATATATTTTTTTAAAGAGGCCACTAGCTATGCTTTTCAGGTTTATCCAAGAAAATGTAGTTTGCTTAAATTGAAGATACGCGTACTTTTCCTTTTCAGAGTGTAACAAGGCAAAGCATTTGAAACTAGAAAAGCACTTGCACAGCACAGACCTCAGCATAGCAGCAAATGTTGCCACATATTTTGACTTACACCTATAGCTAAAACTGGCACATGATCTGAATCATTACCAAAGTTTAATGAATTGTTCCTTGTCATGATGTTCCCCTTTGCTAAAAATCTCCTAAAAAACCTTTCATAAGTTTATAAATAAGGCACATTGTGTGTCTGCAGCCTCTGGTGTTTGTTCTGATCTCAACTTCTTCATTCACTCTCCACTCTGCTTTCTTCTTTGATCAAAAGATCAAGACTTTGAGCTAGGCATGGCTCTCCTTTCCTGTGCTTTTGTCTTCAGTATAATACTTTTTTGGGTACAATGCTGAACCTGTCAATTGTTACTGCTGCCACTCTGGTTCAGGGGGGACTACTTGTTCCACCAAATAAGGTTAAAGAACTCCAAGAAATTCCTGCATGCAGATTGTGATGTGGGCCATCACCAAAAAGACTGAGGTGCACCTTTGTTGAAAATGTTATTAAATCAGTTTAAAACTTCTCAAGTTATCCTGTACAGAGACAAACACGCACACAAACTCGACTAAAAACATAACCACCTTGGCCGAGGTAACAATAGTAGGAAAAAAAAGTGCTTTTAGACTTTACCCTTTTAATAGAAGCTATCATTTAAAATTGTCCATTAGAACCTTTGTAAATGTAGGTATTGAATCAATCAATCAAACTGTATTTTATGTTTCTAGTTGGAGGCTATTTTCTAAAACAAAAAAGAAAAACAACAAAACACCACATTTTTTTTTATTGTAAAGAGAGAGAGAGCTATGACATATTAAGCATCCACCATGAGTTAATAGCCATCTGGACATAGCAACAACTTGCTAATTAGTGCAAAAATAACAGAAACCCTTCCAGCTGCTGATAAAAGCATAATGATAAATTCAGCTTCTTTGAGGCATACAGCATTAATTCCTCAATGGAAAACTTTTTTTTTCTTTCACCTTGACGCGTACTGATCAATCATGCTTGAGTCCTTGTATACACTTGTATACAATACAGAACAAATGTGGGCAAAAGACAAAAAAACCCCTCTAACAATAAAGTGTAAATGCACCAATAATATATCATTGTTTTAAAGATGGTTTGTTTGCTGTAACAACCTTTAGGTTTTAAATCTTAGGCACAATGGGCCTCATGCAAGAACTCTTTGTATGCATAAATTTGTTCTTAAATTGTTTGTACGAGTGATTTAGGAGAAAAAGTTGCATTCACCATTTTTTTCCTATTTCCAATCTTCTCTTGGGTATGAAAAAATTTTACGAGTGCTCCAGATTTGACGTAGGAGCTTTGTCTAATCAGTCAGCTGTTATCCAAACCTAGTTTTCCACTAAATGACTACATTTGTTTTACATAGAAGCAATTGTCCATCTTATTAGACTACATCATTATATATTAGGTAACTCCTTAATTAAAAATGACATGTTTATTTGCTGATTACAGAACTATCGTTTCACCTGCAGCTGGCATGTTGGTATCCAGGGGACACTGGTTAAATTTTTTGTTATTTCGTCAAAAGAAAGAACAGTCAGATACCAAGCTACTATAGAAATAACATCATGAGCAAAAAATGAATAGAAATTTCAGCAAAGCTCCTCTAATGGTCAGACTTGCATTTATTTTACACCGTAGCAGCTCATTGGCTTTATTATTACACTAAATGTGGAATGTTTGGGTCTGTCTGACTTTGTCAAATTAGAGTTTTGTCATAAGCATTTTACAAATGCTTATGCATGAAAGAGATGGAGAGTAGCTTAAGTGATGGCAGTTGTCATGTTGAGATGTACATTGTGTATTAAAAAGGAGATTTACCACAATGTTGTGTTGTGTTGGTTGATGGTGAACCTCATATGTTGCATCTCCTGCCTCCATCAGTTGTTTTCATTGACTGTTTTCGAATCAAATGATTTTTCTTTTTATATGATTGTTATTCTTTCATATTATTTTTACTTCTGTAACAGTATGACCATGGCATTTACAGCTCTTGTTATTTAATTATCTCTGCTTGGCTTTTTGCTGGTCCTTTATTTTTTGCTGCACAGCAGTCAGTCGGTAGAACCTCTATTTTGTGAACCTTTAAAGTTTTTCTTCTTCTTCTTATATTTCTTGGGAACGCATCCTCAGAGTTTGGAGTTTCATCGAGATCATTTACTGAAGTTCTAAGGACCCGGTCTACCTGGACTGGGTCCTTTGAGGGCCTTGAAACTAAGGAGGCTGGAAGAGTTTGGCCATAGATTCAAACAGGTCCGGCCTTCTCCGGATTTCACCACCCCTCACTCAGCATACGCTCTGTTGCCTAGCAACCATGACAGTTGATACACAAATCAGGCAAAGAATGGATGCTGAACTTCTCACTACTGTTTTGGGTGCTAATTTCATTTTTGAGGAACTTGAGTACTGTCATCACAGATATCAGATCTGTAAATATGTGCTTAATGTCAGCCAAACCCATTTGCACAAGGACAGATGAAATCTTTCAATAAACCAAACATTACCTGCCACATATCTGTCTCGATAACCATTTAAATAAGGTATTTACATTAATTTCAGTTGGAACTGTACACTTACTGCACTTACAGTATTCATTACTGTTTATCATCATTTCCGCTTTCCTCTGAACACGGAGCAGCTGGCTTGCTTGGATTTGAAACGAATCAAGGGATACCCAAGGCTACGGAGGATACACCAGACCCATTCTTCAAAACGCACAAAAAAAGAAGGCTGCATTTATCGACTGCATAAGAAGGAGTCTTGATTCGGAACAGGTCACGGTGCCGCACTATGACCTAACTGGTTGAAGAATTTAGTTGAGAGAATATTTTAAAGGAACAGCAGAGGGCTTAGTCCTACTATATGATAGTCTGAATTATCTTTTTGTGCATATATATATATTTATATAGATAGATAGATATAGATATATAGATAGATATATATTGAAGGTCAGTCTTTAACTACAAAAAGAAGCTATTTCCCCCCTGGATGTATTAAGACGGTCCTTAGCCTTTTTCGGGAGAAATAAATTGTGGATTTTTTCATGTAATGGGTGTCTAGTATATTGTACAATCCAATTACAGTTGCCTGCATGAACTTAGATTGTTAGTAAAGATCTTTTAGCAAAATAGATGCACTTTGAAACCAAGTAAACATGAAATGATGGAGTCCCTTTGATCTCACATGGCTGTGAAGAGCAACACATTGCCCTAAAGTTAAAGAAATGTCATAGCTTTACTGTGATCTTTTCATAGTGTCAGATTGTTTCACAAAAAGAACAAAGGGCATGCATCACAAATGGTGAAACGTTTTGTCTTTATTTGGTTTTGATTTCTTTTAAATGCAGTAGCTCTCATTTGCATTTTCTTCAGATTGTTGTGAACACACAGCAACCTCCACTCTTTTGGCACTACTGCTAAAGGTGTGAAAAGGAAAGTTAAAAATAGGGCTTGGACTTTAACATTTTAATTTTCTACCATTGCTTTGAGTGGGAGTGGGGCCCTGCTGATCCTGAATAAAGAGATCATCTGACAGAGGAAGCCAGATTGAGGAGAGATCATCTCCTCAACCTGGCTAACACAACATCCATGGTGGAAGAAGAAAAAGGCTGCTTGGGCAGAATTTGTTTATCACCCAGACTAAAGTCACTAAGGCAGCCACTATACCAGGAGTGTCCATTCAGCACAATTTAGTTCATGGTCTCTTGATGGTCTACCTTGACTGACATGTCAAGACAGCATAGAGGTATGGCAGATGGGGCTGGTGGTTCCCCTAAATAAGAAAGGAGACTGGAGGTTGTATTTTAACTATTGGGAAATCACACTTCTCAGCCTCCCCGGACAGGTATATGCCAGAGGGCTGGAGAGGAGAGTCTGGTAGATGGTCAAACCTCGGCCTTAGGGGGAGCAGTGGGGTTTCCGTTGTGGTCATTAAACATTAGACCAGGTCTACACCCTCTGCAGGTTTCTCCCTTGTTACAGGCCTTGTTACAGGCAAACTCCCATTCATGCATTTTGTGGACCATGTGTCAACAGTGTTCCTTGTTGCACCCTAGTGGGGGCACTCTAGGACTACGGTGTAAGGGCCCTTGACCAGGGGCCATTGAATCTCTCCAGAAGGGGAGCAAAATTTAATTCCACATTGCCAGCATTAAGTCAGATCTGTTTCTGGTGCATGTTGCACACCAGCAGGGTTGCTGTCTGTCATCCTGCCAGTGTCTTTTTCATAATCCTGTCCATAAAGGTTTTTTTATAACCTTTATGGGCAGGATTACTAGACACAGGGCAGTAGGAGGTCTTGTAGGAGTTCTTGTTTGAGAATCAGTAGACTTGACTTCGTCTCTGATATTTGCAGATGATGTGGTTCTGCTGGCTTTCTCCTGCCAATCGGTTCACAACCGAGAGTGAATTTCTAAACCATGTTTAGGTCAGAAATAGAAATATTGTTTACTTGTTGCAGTTTGTAGCACTGTTGCCTTTCAGCAAGAAGGTTCTGGATATCTGTGAATGTTCTTAGTCATCCAGGTCATGACCTAGCTTGGAAAGTTCAGTTTAGCCAACTGGAAATTTATAAAGAATTTCTATGTGGAAAAAGTTACCTAGCTTTTTCTAAGTAAATGGTGCTCCAATGTGTGTGGGTTATTGTTTGGCTGTTTTATCGATCTGAATCCCTCTTACCTGAGCTATGCCATGTTTATTGAATGTAAGCAGAATTGTTTTGGACTGTTAGATCAGATGCGACTTGTAAGATGTTGTGATGTATGGTTGTTGGGCTCAAGAGTATCACGTAAATTAGTGGGTAGACCTGGGTCTGATGTTCCCTCTGTATGGCAAATGGAGCCAAGTCGTTTGAATGAGATTTTAACCCAGAATGATAATTAAGTTATAATAATTTCTTGAATATTGAAACATTCATCCGATGTATTTTTAAAAGGGACTTAATATATCAATTTAATTCTGAATTAATCCTCTCCTTAAGAGCATATAGATAATGTCACGTACCTCAACCTTGAATGCTCTTCTTATTTTGTTTTTTTTACTGGTCAAGGGAGAGTAGGGCTGCAACAATAAGTGTGTATTGATGTCGACAAGAGGGTCACACAGGGTCTGCGTAAAGAGCTTTGAACAATAATCCCAATGTGGTAAGGTTGTTATTAAGAATGGAAAAACAGAAAAAGTGATGTCACTGTATGGACTTTATTTAGTCTGGACACACTAGTACTGTACATTTAAGAATATGCAAAACACATACAAAGGTTGAACTTCATTTATATTACGCCTTTTTCATATTTTTCATGACAGCACTTTCATTTTTTTAATGTTTCTTTATTTTCTTATTTAGACCTTGTGCAAAGATTAGTTTACACACACTGGGGCTAAACATCCGTTTAAGTGAACAGAATGAAAAAAAACTAGGTGAGGTTTTTAACCTACTGGACCTTGATTATTCACCCCTGCAAACCATGGTAACAGTAGGTTAAGTAATAGTATGGAAACTGTCAAAAAACACTTTAGTCTATGTGCTGCTTTCCTAATTGGATTCCCCACTGACACTGCTTATCATGACTTTTTTGTGTACCTGTGTTACTTGCTTGTTTTCTCTTCTCAAAGTCTAGACTAGAACACGTTGAGCTTAAATGGGGGATTATGAATCAAACTTTATGAATCAAAGTTTAAGATTTCTTTTCACTTCTCAAAATGTTTTTCAATGTTAAAAAGTTTGGTATTGAATAAATTATACAAATTCTAAAAGGTAGTTTTAGGTTTTGAAAATGACAAAACTGTCACAAACAGTATGAACACATTTTGCGAGTAATTGTTTTTAAAATCAGTGCAAGAGAAAACTATGACAGTTTCCCTTATCAATCCTATTATCATCACTTTAAAGGTACAATCAACTTTATAACATTCTCACACCTAGAAACCCTTAATAAAAGGATCATACCACACAGGTGTAACACCAAGCCTAGTCCCCTGAGGTATAACATTTAAATCTGTTTAAAATGTGTAAAAGAGCAGAGTAACTGAATTGTGATGCATGCTTTTACCTCAAGTTGTAACTTATTGTGCAAAACAACATACAAAATATGGCTAATAATATTTTTACTGGGATAGCTCTGAAGAAGAAAAAAACTCTAAATTTTCTCTGCCATGCAGACATCAAGCTGACAGTTTCTAATTATTGCATGTGCTATGCTTACCTGCTGCTTGTTGTTTTTGACTCCCTCTCTCTCTAGTGTGGCACACAGGAAGTGACTTTTGCTTGCTGGCTGTTTTTTAATTTCCCCCAGGAAAAGTGGTGAAGTGATTTCTTTGCATTACCCAAATAATCATTAGCTGTCATAACCTCTGCTCGAGTATATTAAAGGCAATATTGAAAAGAGAGCAATGAGAAAGCAACACAAATTTATTGCTTTTAACCCTTTCTAATAATTTACCCTCAGCTGTTAAGAGATACAGTAAATGTGAGCACCTAAATTAGAAAAAACCTAACAAACTAGAAAAGTACTCAAAGAACACAGACCTCCGCCAAGCAGCTCATTCCCCCAACGTTTTGTGACCTCCACCTTCACACCGGACCCAGATCATTATCAAAATGTAATCATTTGTCAATGGATATAATATGCCCCTTCTGTTAAAATTTGAGCAGATTTCTACTTCATCTCAAGTCTCTATAGAAGAGAACAATATTTTCTATAGTTATTCTCAGAAATTATTCAACCTCATTGAACCACCCAAAACTCTTAGCTTCACCATCCAGACTAGTGTACTCCATGTATATGGCATATTAGTCTAAAAGGAGCAGGTAGAGCCCAATGTTAAAAGCGGGACTGACAGAATCAGGGGAAACAGTTTAGAACCAACGCGGTAACTATGGATATGGCACCTTTTTTAAAAAAAGAAAATGTCTTACAGCAGATACTTGTTAAAATCTTGATATAAGCAGCTCTGTCGTGACATAAATTCAACATCTTTCGGGCATCAATAACACATTGGTCCTTGTTAGTTGGAATGTTGACTGTTATGGTCGCAGAAAAACCATTATGCATTTTGGACCCACCTCTAACGCTGTAAATTGTTCTGATCTGTTTTAGACAGGAGAATATTGAGCCTTACAGGACCGACTTATGCCCCTTTAAATCAGTCTGACCAGGCTAACAAACTCTAGCATGTTGTGGCAAATTGAACAAAGAAGCATCATACGTCTAGTATGACTCTTTACATAAATAACATATTTTATGGGCTTAACATTGATTTTTATATTTAAGGACATATTAAATACATAATGAATGTGTCAAAACTACACAAAGCTTGAACCTTTTAAACAACAGACATAGAAAATCTCTTTGAAAAGAAAATCTACCTTACACCAATATCTGCCAATATTAGTAGAACTTGCCCCAAATGTAAATACCCTCAGTCTTTTTAAGGAAAGAGTAGGTACTTGGTTAAGAAAGAATTTTTACACAAATATAAGTAAAGAAATAAATAAACTGACAGTAACAGAACTGCATTTAAATTTGACTAAACCAACCAACAACCAACCAGTTAGCCTTGCAAAAATAGATCATATACAAAGCTTCCATTATTTAACTTATATTACAAGAGGTTTAAAATAAAACGAGGCTTTTAACAAGAAATATTTCAGTATAAACATGTCCATAACTCAAACATACAAAACCAAAGTAAGATGCCTCCCTATTTATATATTTGCTGCCAATCATTGTAAGTCCAGACCCTTAACCTCATGGAAAAAGCCATGCGATCATTAGTTTTACATTATCTGCTTTCATTCTGACCTCATACTCTGCTGTGACTTACTATACAGTAACTGTATCCAATATCAGTCATTTAGACTTAAATTGGTTTGATTAGAGTAGCAAGGACTTTGTGTCATCTGCTTTTTCTCTCTGAGAGAGACTCTTTAAATGTTTGGTTAATGGTGTAACTTTGAGCATTGGCACACATAGAGGAGAGTTACCCAGAAATTTGTGTATAATTTGTTTATTAATATTCTAACTTGAAACAAACAATTAAAACAGGGTGAACAGCCTTTTTTTATTTGGTTCCATAAAATAATATAGAAAAGTGGAAGGAGTTCCTTTTTTTAAATGTACTTCTACTAAAAAAAAAAAAAAGATAACAATTCAGTTTTTCAAACTTTGGGGCTTTTTGTGAAACCCAAGCTGCAGGTAAAAGAATAAATAATTACAGTAGTGATCCAGTAAAGAACATTCAAGAGCAGCTTGGAACGTTTTGCAGACGTATAACATATTAGTTCCTAAATCATAGCAGTAACTGTTATAGTGTCAGACTATTAATGAATAAGAAGCCTAATATTGTTCACACACTGGGCATTTTCAGTTGTTTATAAACATGAAAAAATATTTTGAGTATTACTTTGAGTATTGTTAATTTAAGGGTGTGTAAAATCTGTTATTAATTTATCTGATCTGAGAATCATTGAAACACTGAACTGCAAAACAGAGAGGACTCACAAGTTCAGCTTAGTGCAGGGGCACACCCACAAAATGGAAAAAGTATGACGTTTGTATGGAGGATTTGGATTTGAATAATGAATTGTACAGTAGAACAGCTGATTTTGCTTGTTCATTAAATCCAGCTGGTTGGACATAACCAGTGTTCAGCAGGCTGAGATATTTATGATAGCACTCATAAAGATAAGAAGCTAAAATAAAAAAAATCAATATGTATAACCACTTCATGTGTTTTTTCTATATATTTAATTTAGTGTAGCAATGAGAAATTAGGAACGCTGTATGTGTTGATTGCTGGTACACAAAAACGCTCCTTGTTTTTAAAGTTGAACCTTAAATTACTCATACAAAGTACATTTTCAACCACTCATCAAAACAGTTTATTTAGTTATGCAAACACTTTAACTACATCGTGATAACGACTCGTCTGGGGATAAAAGGTACATTTTACAGTTGATTTGATTACAGCAGATGAAATGTACATACAGTGTAAGATGACAAAAAAGAACACTCTTTGTAAAGTCAAAGAGTCTCTGATTCAAAAAGGAGTTACATCTCTCCTCAAGTGCAGCAAAAACGCAGATTCCACTGGTTTGTTGTTTTTACATGTATCCTAAGAATTTCTAATCATTCTAGATAATAATTATTTGAATAATGAAGACAAATTAAAAGATAAAAATAACAACCCACTAAATGCTTTTGATATTTACAAATCCATACAATATTTTTAATCCTATTACAAGTTGGTCTGATTGATCACAAATCTTGGAACTCTGTTAGCAAACACCTGAATAAATCCATTGTTCTAGGGCTGTTGCAGTCTAGCTTGAGATGTGCTGTAACAGCAGAAGGTTGACTGAAACACCGCTTACAACATCAGTCCTTCAAGAAATCATGGTCAAAAGACAAAAGTAAGTCTTGGTATGAAAGGGGCTACAGCTTCTCTGACCTTGGATCCCTCTGAGGGTTATCTAGAATACTTTCTGCTCACAGTAAGTCAACATATCACCTTTAATTTACTATATCCAGAAGAGACAAATTTGTTCCTACTCTATTTTTTTTTACTTATTTTCACATCCAAAAACTAAGCTAATCGCTACTCAGAGGAGAGCCAGTTTAGTGAGCCATCTGAAACAACTCCAACTATTCGCTGTAAAAGCAATGTAATCGATTAAACTATTTTAAAACCATCTCACTATTTGAGTTTGAAGTTTGCTGTCTTATTGAATTTTCTCAGCTTATCCAAGGGCTTATTGCTGCAAATTGTCAGAGCCTTTTAGTTCTCTTTGTTTAATTAGCAGGACTAAGGTAGACGACATTAGATGACTGGAGAGAGGTTGTATGTTTATGTATACGTGTCAGAGAATAGCGGAGCGATTTATTACAAAGACCACACTTGGTCACTAGCCATTGTTCCCCTGACAAACTTCCCCACATTCAAACATATCAGGTTTTCACTGAATATTTTAGTCTCTCATCTATTTTCAAAGGAAATTTAAACAATACATTTCCAACAGTGCTGGCTTCGTAAAAGAAGGTAGAACACTGTGTTTATAGTATTAGTTTTTTTAAAAAAAGGACATACAAAATAAGCCATGGTTAGGTACAGCTGTTTCCAAAGAAAGAACGTCAGTTTGAAGTAAATAACCACGTTTTTGTAGTTTGAGGTTGTTTTTAATTAATTCTCTGACAAACTGAAATGTACATTTATGTTTTTGTTATCAAGTCTTGTAAAAAAATTACTAGTGAAATCTTTACAGAATCTCTCTCCTTTTTTTATTCCTATATCCATAAAAAGATAGATAGATAGATAGATAGATAGATAGATAGATAGATAGATAGATAGATAGATAGATAGATAGATAGATA